>JAZBHA010000240.1:42004-67220 GCA_037464855.1 Iselma pallidipennis | reverse complement strand
CCACATCCCTACCAGCAACATCAATGTTTTGGTTCAGACAGATGTTTTATGACCATTTAGCTCATGATTCGTGAGATAGACTATATATGCCATTACTGTAAATATTTCATATTCTTGAAAAAGAAGTTTCACCTTTTTTTTCTGTTTTTGCTATTCTGTCGTCATTCACGTTTTAGTGTTGAAGAGCTTTTTTTCTGTTCAAGCACCCCACCATATAAGACTTAACTTTTTTAATTATCCTGTCGAGCTATTGTTATTCAGAAGGCGAAAACACGCTTTGTTCTCTAGACTTTCAAAGTGATGGAGGGAAAACAATGGACCAACAGTAAGAGGTCATTTGAACATTTTTAACGAAAATTTTTGAATATTTCAGAGATTTTTCAGTCGGAAAAGAAAGTGACATTAACAGACGATAGTAATTTACTTGAATTCAATAAAAGAACAATAAAATTATAAAAATTGTGTATTCATTAAATATGTTTACAATTCTTCAGTATTGTAGTCGTAAAGTTGGCAATTCATTTTGGAAATTCGCCTGTTTTCAATCGGAGAAATTAATAAACAGATGACAGGGGTGGTTGCCGAAACTTCCGCGGTAGAGACGTGCTTTATAAGGCGATAAAGCACAAATATGAGCTGTAAACACAAATCATCGAGCTTTATGAGTTATAAAATGGTTGAATAGTCAAGGGTAAATATCGATTTAACCAAACAAAAAAAAACAACAACCACCCTCAACCAAACACCGATTGTTTTAGAAACTTTACCATAAATCATACCTTGATTACACTTAAAACAACAACGATAACACTACAAGAATTTCGATTTATAATACAAATGATACTGTAATTTCCCTTAATTTATTACAAAATGTGAATTGTAATCGGATTTAAGTAATTGTATATGTGGGGGATGATAAAGAATTATATCCTTGAAAATTGTCGCATTCTTAACAACCCTTAAGAAGATTAACAAATCAAAGAAGGTTTAAGTCTTATCTCTGCAAAAGAGGAAAATTTTGTTATAATTGTCCAGTTGGATAATTTGGAGACAATAGTAGTTAGATCGCAGATTATCAGATTATATAGAGAAAACTTCCGCTTATCGTGGATAATAAGTCTGAATGGATAAGTACCAATTTTCAAGTACTTATATGGCTTATCATTTCCTGTCGATATACCTAAGTATTTGTTATTGTTGAAAGATCGATATCAAGAGGGATTTTGTTAGAACTAGACATCCAATGCTAAGTTTGATAAGATTAGATTGACTATAAATTTCCTCTAAAATTTATATTTTTTCCAATTGTATCAAAATGCAGTTCCAAGTGATCATCTCCATAAGTTTGTTACTAATTTATTCAGTACCATCACAGGTAGGTGTATTTTCTCAGTTCTATTCTGCACTATTTCTGTAAAATTTCTGACTTTTTAATTTAAATTTGTTGTTTCTCGGGGAATTGGGGACAATTTTTGGTCAAATCAAATGTTCTTAATTGTTGCTGAAATTTCTGACTAGGCTACCCTCTGGTCTAATGTAAAGCCACTAAATTATCATTCTCCTCATTCACGGATAATAGGCGGTGATGAAGTAGTACCTCATTCGTATCCATTTCAAGTGGGTCTTCTTATCAACAATAATGCTTTCTGTGGTGGTGCTTTAATTTCACCAAACTATGTTTTAACAGCTGGCCATTGTGCCATAGTGTAAGTAATGTTTCAAATATTTTCAACAAATTATATTTGAAATGATAACATACTGTTTACATTCTAATTTAGGATTAGATCAGTTAATGTGATCTTAGGAGCTCATAATATCACTAATGAATCTGAATCTACTCGAGTTACTGTAGATGGTAGTCAAGTTATTCTCCATGACTCTTATAATACGAGCACATTGTTCAATGACATAGCACTCATAAAATTAAAGGAAACAGTAACTTTGAACGAAAACATTCAAGTTGCTAAGTTACCATCATTTCAAGATATTAATGCAACTTATGATGATCAAACGTTGACTGCTATTGGATGGGGTCTAACTCATGATATACGTTGGCCGACTATCAAAGATTTGTCACCAGTATTACGATCAGTCAGTGTTGATGTTCTGGATATTATTGAATGTGAAGATTATTACTACGATCCTGAGGAGAAGATGACATATGTTACTGACAGTAATGTTTGTACCAATGGTTATAAAAACAAAGGCACATGTAATGGTGACTCAGGAAGCCCTTTACTTGATAACGATAACGTTCTTGTTGGTATAACATCGTTCGGTACAGATCTGTGCGAAGTTTGCAGTCCTTCAATATTCACAAAAACTGCCCCATATCTGGACTGGATAATTAAGAATTCTGATGTTAAAATTGAATAAACTTTAGATTTATTACAGCATTGTTCAAAGCAAACTGATAAGATAAATTAAATAAAGGAGACAGTACTTTGAATAAAGTAACGATATTTCTGTTATCTCTTGAAAATAACGTGAGGATGCAACTTACTTAAGACTAATATAATACGATCACCCTATTGGTCCTGAACTGATTAAGATATCCCTTGACATTGCTGTTATAATTAACATGCACCCTAGTTTACACAACAATGGTTTTTCCACCCTTTGTTAATTTTAAATTTGTATATGATGAAATGATGGAGTTCTTCGGAAAATTTGTTCGTTTTAAATTCTCTTTAATAATTTTCAATGAATTTTTCAACAAATTCTATTATTTTTTATGAGAGGGGTTGTAGTTACCCTTGTAACCTACATTTTCATTGACATAATACAAATTCGTCTTCTGTTCAGAAGGGTTAATAACACTATACAGTCCCTGTAATAAGTAAGTAAGTTTGTAATAGTTGACGAGGGTTGGATAGGGTTAAGTCTAGAGTGGAAAGGCGGTAAATTCGTGCGGTCAATCCTGTTCCATCGGATTAGAAAGTGACACGTTCCTGTAACATACAGAGATTTTCAAAATTTAATAAAATCGTGTTAAAAAAAACTGTTTTAACGATTTATTAATGGCAACAGTCTGATGTGGCTTATAGATTAACGTTTTTCGTGCATGTGCAAAAAGCTAGATGGATGCACCCCTTTTCACAACATCAACACCCCCTTTAGGATTCATTGATGTCAGGGCACACAAACACGTATATATAGGCAGGCAAATATAATACATATACACACATACATAGGTCTTGAACTGACAACGTCAGCTGGCATGCAATAATTCAACTTTGAAACGAGAATGCAAGTTTTCAGATCGTGTCACAGACAAGATCTCCGAAGTTACAAAAGTTTCCACAAAAGGCTTGAAATCATGCTTGCACCCTCAGTTTTAAAAATATCAACGTAATAATAATAATAATAGTAATAGGATGAGATAGTATGGTTGATATTGAACCAGATTCACTTGTCAAGATTTCAAGTATTTGTAATAAAGTTTCAATTTTTAAGGGGATTCAGTTACAAGACGCTATCGATTTTCACTGGTGTTGAAAGCGTCAGGATTTAGTTTTGTGGTGAAAATAATTGACAGCTGCCAAATTTCTGGTGTTAAGTGAATTTCAGCGAGCTGTCATGGTTGATTTTTATTCTTAAGAAACAATACGAATCAAATCGATCTATAATACTATAATTTAATATTGTAGGAATTTTCATGTTTTTCAGTATAAAAGTTTCATCAAAGTAATATTGAATAAATTTTCCAGGTAAGTATCAGTGTGGAGACTGGTTATAAAACGTGGTCTGCATACCGAGTATTACTTTCTGCCGCGATATTCCTGTTGTAAACAAGAAAAATATGAATATTAGATTACGAGTCTTATCAATAAAATTAAAATTTAAACATCATATTTACTGGAAAACATCTTGTAAATTAAAATGTAACCACACCATACGTGAATAACGAATAGTTTTATTGTCACCGGAAAAAATGAGCTTTCATAATGTTAATAATTTGTGACAATTTGAGAACCATCGGGATCGTGTTGAAAAGGTGTAGTATGTGGAATGTCTGCACGCGAATTCCATAAATCGACCAGTGACACGATGACATTCCTGTTTTCGTTTTATTTATAGTTGTAATTATATTTAGTTATCTCAGAATCAGTACACCTTTTCAGAGTCTGGTCGTTGTAACACAATAGCAACGATTCTTTCCCTTCGTATTTCTTTACTGTTTCAGGTTCAATTAATTTAAATTAACAATACAAAACTGAGTTTGCTTAAAGCACGCATTTTTTCAACTTGGCACAATTGCCGGTGTATTATCATTATGAACGAGAAAATATGTTGAAAGTAGCTATTAAGTTGAATACTTGGCTGTAGGCAACTGACTTCCTTAAAAAAATTTCTACAGAAACTTGTAATTACTGTAATAAATTTGTCGCAGCTAGAGCTACACTTAAATTGTATATTAATAATGGACATGTAAACCGTTTTTTTCTTTTTTCCTAATACTTAGCCCCCATATTAAATCATTATCCTATATTATTATAATCTGCAACGATTTGTAGTTTAGATTTAATGTTCATTGAACTCGATATCAATGTAAAATAAAGTAAATTACAAATTATAATATAACGTTCTTTTATACACCTACTACATGGATTTAAGATAGCGTTTCTTAAGACAGACCAGATTTATTGGAATTTTTATTATTGTTATTATGGAAGCTTGATATACTCGTTTATTTGTTTTTAATAAAATAAACAAGACAATATAATACAGTATTATAGATATTGGAATAAATTGTATTTCTAGAATAGAAGACAGTCAATAACTACAATCCGGCAGTGGTCACCAAATAAGACACAAAAAGAATTCTGATCTCTTTAGCATGGTTGAAATTGCATAAAGTAATTTATCTGTTACGTTCTTTACTGTTGATAGTGGACTATAAAGTGGGCTACACACGATCTGACTTGGTCAGCCTGACGCTGTATCTGACGAAATCAGATGTTGCGTACATACGACCTGTCAGGGTCAGGTCAGGTCTGACACTGTCGAGAAAAGGTCTGTTCCAATTAGAATCCAAAACTATCAGAAAAGTTCAACACAGGCAGACGCATATGCAAATGAATTTAAAACGCTCAAACTAGACTATGCGAGCATGTCTAGGACTATTTTGGACTTTTTTGAAAGTTTTGGATTCTATTTGAAACAGACCTACAACATTTTTGTCAGGCGACAACCCTACACACGACCGGATATTGCGTCTGATCTGACAAATCGGTCTGACAAGCTGACCAAGTCCAACCGTGTGTAGTTCACTTAAGGTGTCTTCATGTCAGTATAACTTTTGACATTTACTAGAATTCTTATTTATATCCAAACTACATAAACTGTACAGTGATAATGGTAATAATTTTGTAATAATTGATGATGTTTATGTTTTTACATTAAATTGATTTCTATCATCTGGCGGTTTCTTCCTTGATTGAAAATATGATTTTATTATAATGCATTGTATACGAGATAAAAAAAACTACATTTCTGGATAGAATCATACTAACTATATAACTACCTACTTATTATTTTATAACAATTTATTATCAACTATCTATATTTTATTATTCCAGTAGACAACAACGACCTCAACAAGATATAACACAACAGCTAGTAGCTATTTCAAATTTATCTTGAAATCTTCAAACTTATATAGACAGAAGAAATATTTCAAACCTGAAATATCATAACTTATAATCAACATCAAATAAAAAAAAATTACTCCACTTTTAATAAACTTAAAAATGCTAATCTTGTTTATATTTAAATGTTTCGCAGGAATTTATTTTAAGCGGATATTTTTGAGGGGGAAGCATTTGAGCTACGAGATAATATCCTGTCTTTCTATACGTATGTTCATTTATATCTCTACATAGGTATAGTATAAATGTGTGCGTTTCGTCGTCTTAAGACGACTTGGCTTGTCTTCTTCTACAGCTTCTCCTTCTGAGGTCGCTGTCGGCCCCTTATACTCAACCCCCGGGAGTATAAATCTTAAGGGCGATTGTATGAGGGTAGTTGGTTACCTTAGCAACCGTTTTATTGCAGTAAACGAAGGTAATCCCAAGACGACGGGCTCAATAGCAAATTTTGGAAATTTCATAGACAGTAATAATCGGTGTTTTACGTTAACAAAACTAATCATTAAACTGAAAATTTCGCCTCTCCGGTAAAAACTGTTTTATTACTAAACGTGTCTGATTGTGGGTAGAAAAGAAACGATAAACATTATCATTGACGATTCTTCTGTATAGAGAGCGTTAAATTAAATTGCGAATCGCCAAAGAATTCCTGAATTCGTCTAGTGGAGGTTACTGTAAGCTAGATTGATAGCAAGGGAGTAAAGGGAAAATAAAACGAAAAACTATATTTCCTATATTGTATATTTTTATTTGTTGTCATTGAAACACTAACAACAGTGTAGGAATGAAGTTCGTTGAAGAGTTTAGTTGTGTTTCTTTTGAAATTCGACCAGATTTCCGCCGTGATTAATAGTCGGATGTCTAGCAAAGTGTCTCCATTGTAGTGCTGTCGATAAGAGTGTATAGAGGCAATCGATGTCTATAACATTCATCAATGTCTTTCGTAAAGGTACAACAGTGACAAATACGTTCAAGACGAACACGTTTAAACTAAACTCGACAAAAGCATCATTTAGCTCTAAACATTTCCTCCAACTCTCTCTCTATTAAATATTGACATAAAGTTGAAAATCGTCAATTTAACCCAACAACCATTCGTCAACGCAGTCAACGAAATAAAATTTCTTTATAGATAATCGATATTTATTATAATATTCATGTAAAAACAAAAAATTTTAATTCCTGTTTGGTTTAATTGAAGAATTTAACTTGACTTCTTTCGTTCACAATTTTCAAACGACTGTTTCGGGAAATTTAATTATAAACTTTCTGATGAGGTTGGTGGAAAATCAACCTGATATTTTATATCGATCGATAAACTTTCGTCTTCAATGGCAATGGACGGTGAAATATTGAAATATGCAGATCGGAATCGTTGTCGAAACTGTCTGGAAATTATCTCAGTATTTCTCAACTCAACTTTGAAGGATTAAATATTGATGATGATAAAGAAAAGAGAAATATCTGTAATGGGACAAGTTCTCGTAATCAAGAATACTAAAAATTACCATTGTACAAGTGGTAATGAGAACGTCAGCCTAATTAACTTTTATACTTAAATGAGCCATTAAACGATAAAAATGCTATAATCAAGTTATCTGTAATAATACGGCTGCTAAGAATTGATGGTAGATATCTTGGTTGATTTTAATTGCTGGCTGATTCGTTTCTTATGTTTTTGTCGTTAATTAGTCGTTTTTATATGCATGTCATAAATGTGCAACAAATCGATATTTCAAACAAGAAAACAACACGGGAAAAATTTGTCGAAATATATTTTTTTTTCGCCTGACACTTCAATCTGATCCTTCTTTATATGGGTTTTTACACCGATCATGATTTGTGATTCTCACTTGACTGGCAATAGATCTCCTTTCTTCTTGCCGGTGCGATTTAAAACTTGAACCTTTCTATATATCTACCACCTACGTCAATATGCGTATATCGTCAATATAAATCAGTAATTCAGGAACTGGAACAGGAAAAGCTTTCCGAATTGAACGTTTACTTAAAAATGGTTCCTATATACTATATATTGTGAGTTTAGTAAATAGCTGCACGTTTCCTGAATCGACGAATACCAGATTTCTTTTCTTACACACACATATACCCATACATACACAAAAATGAAGAGAAGAAAACGAAAGGCGCCAGTAAAGTGAATAAATGGGTTCAATTTGAAACAAAATTACCCATTGAGACCCACACTTAACTCCATACACATACACAAAATCTAGATCGAAAACTTTCTATATACCTACGTACATATATGTGAATACCGACATCTGTTTATAGACACAAATAATTTCTTTAGATCAAAAATGATTCAACTTTTAAACCAGAAGGACTCTTGCATTTATATTGCACAATTGTTGCATTCTAACGACTCCGCGCAGTACAGCGGGACCGAATCGTCTTTCTTGCCAAAAAAAAGTTCCAGAAGCTTCGGATAAAAATGTAGACTCCCGTAAGGACCAATATGTGACTGTTTTGTGGATTCGGCACAGCTGTAATGCGTGCAGCTAAAATAAAGTTTTCTACTTATTGTTAGATGTGCATTTATATAACGTGTTTCTGTAATTCACCAAACAAAATCTGCTACAAAGTTGATTTTCATCGTTGCAGGAAAAAAAAGGAAATGTGCATTGTATTGTTTGTTGTAATAACAGTGGAATTTATGCGGCAACAACCACAATACCCTATTAGATTATCTTCAAATGATTGCTTTTTGTGGTTGGGTCTGAAGGAAGGGGAGAAAAAGATTAAATTTTGTATACGTAATTCATTCGATTTAATCGTTTTCTCTTCACCATATTGCTATACTATATATTACTATACCTATTAAGAACTTTAATAGGTATTGTCTTTTTAAGTATCCTTTTCAGGACGAAGACGAAGACGAAGACGAAAAAACAAAAACGAAAAGCAGTAGAAACACAATGCATACATTTGATATACCTTTAGAATGCAAGATTAAAGGATTGCTTATAACTATCTATACTTAACTTTAACTAAACAAGACTGGATGCATAAAATCTGGCTTACAGCTTACAGTAAAGTTACCGAAGTTGAAATATGAGAGTTATTGTTTAATTTAAACTTATCCAATAGTAATTTAGTTTTGGTATGGAAATTAGAGGTTTGTTTCTCCTATTTTATTTGAACCATTTGAACTAACGGGAATTTTAATAAAATTAAACCAATACTAATTTTGATTGTTTTCCAGTTAATTGAATTTGTAAAAATATGCTTGTTACTATCCGTGAAATTAACAAACCAATCGCATAATTTTCGGAACCAATTCAGTTCTATATCGAATAATATTGTTTTTATCATTAGATTATGTTAAACATTTGTTTCCCAAATTGTAAATAATTTAATTGCCATACTTGTAACGTGTACTTATACCTGACAAGTTCATTAAACTTGTTTCTGTAGTAAATTGAAAATTTATCAACTAGCTGTATAAGGTTTTAAAAGTGTCTAGACCACGAAGGAAATCAAGAAACACGTTTTTTTCCGCGTTCATCACAAATCCAATAGAAGGAAACTCTTTTTTTTCCAGGTGTGGGTTTAATTGAGATTTTACTGCTGTGTTTGTACATAAATCGAAGATTTATGGAAATATAATTATCTATAAGATAAAGACTACAAGATTTTGTTTTGATTATTATCACTTAATATGGAGAGGTGAGAGTTTTTTAAAAGTTAAATGTCTTTTTCTACTATTTCTCTATTTCCTGTATTGGAATATTTATACCATCAACGTGTTTTTTTTTTAATGTATTTTCAATCTTTCTTTCCCCATTTTATCCACTATCGATCTAAAGTTTTATCAGTTTCATAGATTTTCTAATATTTATAAGTTTTTTTCCTCAACTACTGGAAATCTCATCTCCTTTACAGACTAATATAGTCATCTTGTTCCATATCTGCTCCTTTAAAACGTACTTTTTTACAACTATTTGAATAGTAATAGCACTCTCATGGGATTTTATATCGTAATAACGCTTTTTAAATCGAATTCCATTCTATTACAACAGTTTGTCGAGTACATCGAGTTCAAATTTAATATAAATTTCAGTAAAATTATCTGTCGTAACATAGCAGTGCAGGGCCGGACTGGCTCACCTTGGCCGCCTTAAGAATTTATAGGAAACGAAGGTATCTCTTCAGCTGGCGATCACTTAAAGGATTATCGGTGGTCCCTCAAACAATATTTGGGCCCCAAAAACTCACTGGCCTCGGAGGAGATCGCCCCTGTCCAGTCCGTCACTGTTTACTTAGCAGTATAATGTCCTTTGTCTAATTTGTTGTTACAACTTTTCTAATCAGTTGATTTTAAGACATCGACGAGTCCATATCAAAAATTTTTCTTATCTATTAATTTAAATAAATTACCACTAACACTAAATCGTAAAAGTTATCAATGTAAAGTGTTCAAATACGAAGTGTTTTCTAAATGGACCACTACCATCCACCATTGGTGATCAGCGTTGGGGGACTGCACAACCTTATCGCAGAGGTTCAGCAAAGGAGTATCATTGAAAGGGTAAGTTTTACAGCACATCATGGTTTTAGATTTTTTTTTGAATAGTTGATCAAAAGAAAAAGATTATCGGTGGAACCTCAAACGCTATTTGGCACCGGAGGAAATCTGCCCATATCCCTCCTGTCCAGTCCGGCACTGTAGCAGTGTTTTGCTATTTTAGCAATCACAATACCGTAACCTTTTTAGATAAAACTTGTTAATTACTTGGTATGGAAATTGGCTGCGTATAATCTGTAAATAGCCACTAGCAGGAATGTATTGTTGCATTGTTCTCAAATAAAAATCACATTTTTCGAACGTAAATAGCTCTCGAGTTTCTCTAATTCGAACGTTTAAATCGAATCGAGCTTATGTGAATTTTGAAACAGACTTTTTTTGTAAAATGCTATTTGAAAAACAAATTGTTTTATAAACAGTGTGGGCTTAATTGAGTTTTTATTGTATCCTATAAAACCGAGATTTATAGACTTACGAAGTATAATTAATATAATTATGATAACAGAAAATAACAAAGATATAGCGTATTGTAATAAAGTTTCTTTGCTATGCAATTGAAAATCTCAAAGAAATTGCTCCTTGATACTTTGTCCTGTAAATATTTATTTAGAAACTGGTGAAAATTCGCCAAATTTATTGTACAACAATAGAAGACGAACAACTGTATAAATTTTCCACTTGACACACTCTTCTGGTTTGTGTGTTGAAATGAAATATTTATAGTTTGTCTTTCGATGCTTTCGGTCGTCCTTTCTGTTGTTATCCCTGTGTATAGGAGAATGAAACACTAAATAGATATGAGAAATATTCCATCTGTTCACTTTTCCGTTTCGGTATTTCTCTTTAATTAGAGACTAGAGTCGATTTTAACCCGATATTTAAATTATTATTTTCGGGGCTATTGAAATTTTCCAAATAAGTAGGTACATATTTAATATGTAAACGAATTCAGTGTTGGTTGAATTGTATGGGGGTGGATTGTCTTTAAAAATTCTCATTTTTCTTTGTAAATATATGTAAATGTGGTTTTTGTTTAGAATGAGAGCAATATTTCGGATTTTCACCCTTCGAAAATTTCTATTTCGACAATGTGCAATTTGATGCCAGTTCAAAGTGGCATTTTGTTCTGTAATAATATTTTTATTACAACAAAATTCCGATTTTCAATGCGATCAAATTCGAACACAATCATCTCTGATATGTGACGATGTATATTAGGGATGTTTGAATTTTTTAACATACATCAGAGAGTTGTCACAAAGAATTAACTGACAGATAATCATAAATTTTTCATTGAATCCAAATGCACTTTCCAAATCATCTTGTATACCGACAGTGAGAGAGACAGAGAACTACCCACCTATGAACTTTACACTTTATATGTTAATTGTTTGAAATAAAATCTCTGAAAAGCTTTTATTCCAAAAACTGTCTGTATATGTATATGTAGAGTTGCGAATCAAATTAAATTTTTGATGATTCGTCTCTATTATACTGTTAGGTAATTCATAACATACAAGAGAGATAGAGAGAGAGTGGAGCAGAAAAAAAACGAGGGACTGTAATTTAAAGTCGTGAAGTTTTCAAAATTTCAGTCAATTTATTATAACAGGGTCGGAAGCACATCAGGCGGTAAAGGGGATTTAATCTCCTGTAATTTGCGACCAGGCTATTTCTCATCTCTAGAATAATTTTGTAGGATGTTTTGCACATATACCATCTAAAAATATATACATATATGTATACGTATATATGGTATGTAATATGTTTTACAAAGTTGATGCCAAAATTATGCACATTCATCACACCATCGTCAGGAAGCTACCACCATATTTCGTCGAGAAAGATAAGAGATTCTTTACATATAAGGCGGTGTGTAGGATCGTTTCTAGAAGCTTTTTGGTGGAATTTTTAGCTTTTGCGAGGCTTATAGAGTAAACATTGGGTATGTTCAGCGAGGCTAAGCGTGCGTCGACAACAAACCGCCGTGTTGCTTACTTGTAATTGTTTTATCTTGATTGAACGACGTTGAGGGTTAGCGCCAAAGCAGTAGGTACTCGCGTCCAGCGGATAGTTTTATCAACCGTTGGTAACCGTTGTAAGGGCTTAGCCTCGCTGAACATACCCATTGTTAAAATTTCTATTTGTTTCTATTTAGAATTAATCCAAAATGATGACTACTGTATGCGAAACAATAAATTCACTTTTTTCAATTTGATCGGACAGATTCGATACATTAATTATCGATTAAAATTTCGCATGATTTCTCTTTGTTATTTTATCACAATTACTATCAATATCATTGTCAGATTGAAAAATTGTGTTAAAAACTCGGCTTTTTTCTACCATAAATTGCTGGTTATACTTTCCATGTCATTAATTCAGAATTCGGTTCAGTTAAAATCATTAGCGAAATATATTTCCTATCATTAATGATTATATAAATTATACACTTGCATAATTATAATTCACAACGAGATTATCATGAAACGACCAATCGACTACCACAGGCCATTGCAGTTGCTCGCTCTCGCTGTGCTGTGTATGTATGTGTATGGGTTCAATTGGACAATTTCAGTAAAATTTATGAAATATACAAGCTGAACGGGAATTGGCTACCATTAATATCGATTATTTAATCAAACCATTAGCCATATAAAAAGTTCAGTCGACTTTGATTATACTCAGCCAATACATGTAATATTCTTTAATAATCGTGACAAAGTTGAGAGAATTTGCTATTTTAATGCCATGTTTTTCTACTTCGGGTCTGTAACGGATAATTAGCTTATCGGTTCTAAATTATACGTACACTTGGTGAACTTTTACGAAACTACTGGTTTCCAAACTTTGATTTTATTACATAATATAACTACCAAGTGTATTTGAGTCTTGTAAGAAACGATAATGATTTATAAAGTTTTTCGGAAAAAAAAACAACAAATTATTAGTAATCTATTTACATTTGGTAAAAATTATGATTCTCCTGAGGGTAATGGTCCCTGTAGCTACTCTTATAATCTGTAAAATATTTGTCGTAATTTAATAAAGTGTATCTCGATCTTTGAACAGAAATTACAGCAAATTTACTGTTAGTACAAAATAAAATATTGTTGCCCCTAGTATTATTATTTTAATTTCACTATACTATAATAAACGTACAGTCCGCCTTATTATGGTCTCCCATTCTCCATACAAACTCTACGGCAATGTTATAATTACTCTACCCAGCTGCCTAAGGACAATACGTATGAAGAGCTCTCCACCAAGAACTAGGTACGTACTTGTTCCGTTAAGCCTTAAGCAACGTATTTATAATCATTTAAATGATCTAGACTGAATTTATTATGCATTCATTGTTATCAATTTTTCTTTTTTTCTTTTTTTCGTTTCGTTGTGTTGTTGTTTTGTGTGTTTTTGCTTTTCTTCTAGTTATTGTTGTTGTTGTTGTTTGTGATTCAAGTGCAGCTATTTTGATTTGATTTAAGTAGGCAGTTGTTATTACTCCATATACATAAAGTAAAGCAAAAATCAACGCATACTACATTCTTTAAATCTATTGTTCTGTTGTTGAACATTGTAAATCAGACCTTAACGTGTGGGCTTTTTATTAATAGTTCCACCAAGTATATACTCGTAGACTTTTATGGCAACGTCTTAAAGGTTAAGCTGTATATTATATGTATATACTTCCACAAATTACTAAACTTTATTGCACAACTAATGAAATACTATTCTAGGAAAGATCAATTAATCGAAATAGTAAATCCAAGTGTCATTGGCAACAACAAAACGCGATGATAATTAGGATAAAACTCATAGCGCCAACCACGTAAAACAACGTTTCATCCTGTTAGGCTAGGAGCATATTAAGACACAAGAAACACAGGCACAACGGCGCAGAGCAGTCCAGGTTTTTGTATTCCACGTATGTTAATGGCTGAACGCATATTTCATCGCAGTGCAGTTCAAGCAGTTCAGTACATGGCGCAGTTTTTGAGACACAGTCTCTACCTGGCCTGTCTTTGCTTTGCATTTTGTAGCCAAAGATTCAGTGATTTTACCTCTCTTTTTCTGATTTTTGGTTCCATTATCTCAATAAGCAAATACTGCGTCCCAAGATGCGCTGTCGTCTGAACTACTCTTTAATGCCCGATACTGCGCTGTGCTGAACTGTGTCTCAATATGCGCCGGACCTTATTCATACAGCAATCACTTACCAACTACTGATAAATTTACATTTTCTTTGGCTTCGGGTCAATTTTGAGTACACTTAATTGACTCATAGACAATCTATACAATTTCTGCTTAAAGTGGCATCCACACACTCCTATTTCTTGATGGGGTACTTGAATAGACTGTAGTTTCTGCGCGCTAGCGGGTCAGAGTAATGGGGCATGCACACGCTTGGAGCGGTGAGTGAAGAATATCTTTGCTAAATGAGAATGTATACTCCCATCTACTCTTTAGGACGGGAGTACTTCGAGGGTGTCGCCGCTCTGGTACCGGGAGTACTTTTTGTATTACACCAAAAAGCATAGACTTGTCATAACGCTTGGAGTATTTACCAATCAGCTGGGGCACAGAAAACCCAGTTTACCCAAGTATACCCAAAAGGAAATTGGAGCTGTAGGATGTCACCTTTGTTACGAAACAACCTCAAAATTGATCAACAGTGGCGAAATTTCGAATAAATTGAACAATAAAAGGTATAATAGTACACGTAATATTCGGTAGGGCCGTTGATGTGTACGTAAAAGGGTTACTTTCATTCTTCTCTAGTTCGTATAATATTTTAGATTAAAATGCATAAACTTACCAGCACGTGTAAACTGCTTTTGTTAAATCAACTTCTTTACCCCGGATCGTAAAATTTTACAGCTCTTATTTCACTCATTAAAAGGGTGGAACGTTAACAATTTCTTCTGAAGTGGTTGTGTAACAAGAAAGTGAAAGAAAATACTACAATATCGATCGATATACTTATTGTTAATAAAATAAAATCATTCTAATAATGTCGAATTCTATCAGTTTTGAGGAAGATTTGTCGGGAACTAAGTAAAGCGGTAAAATCGAAACGTGTTTGTCGGTAAAGGGTAGTAAAACTTAGAACACAAACAGAGACATGTATAGACAAAAAGGGATTGAGGGTGTAGTAGATGATACCTATTCAAGTTTCCAACCCTCTAGCGATTATATTGTATACTGGACTAGATACTAAATTGGCTACAATATCTACCTCTAGCATATAGGTGGAGACAATCTCAGTTTCCGTGATGATACCTGACTTATTCTACAATTTAACAGACTACTGAATAAATTATGTGCAATTTAGCTGCCAGGACAGAATTTCATTCAACTATAACAAGCGATAAAATGGTTTTATTGAGAGCATACCGGAAGCTTTCTACTTAACATACAGGATCACTTATATTCAAGAGATTTTGTATAGAAAATGATAAACGGTTCGACAAAATCACACCGTTCCTGTCGAAAGTAGAATTTTTTTTCGATTTATGCTAATGAAATTGTATTTTACGGTTATGACTATTTTCTTATACCTATATCATACTATGTATAAAGGGAAAATTTACTTGGGGAAGCTAAACTATAGCTGGATTGTACGCTACCTTGATCCTATGTGGTCACATCCTTCCTGTTTGCTACCAGCCAACTTCCGGTATGTTATACAACAAGCCTCCTTGCGAGTCCCTTATCGCTTGCTTTATTTACGATTGCCTCCTGTGTGTATGGTTTACCTGCACGATATTTACCTGTATTAGAAAGCCAATGAGAGAGATTTTATTGTTGTATCATGTTCACTAACCATAAGCTGGCTATGTTTATTCAAATCATTATCGAATCAAAAGGAGCCATTTAACACTGTATGCTAGTACGACAGCAGGAACTCAAGAAACAGGAAATTCAATGACATTTATTATATTCATAAAAATACGATAGTTATGATTACAGGAGAAAAATTTTTATATTTATTCAAAATATCCCCAAATGACTGGAAGTAGAATCTGTTTGAGATTATATAAGACTTATAAAGGGCTGCTAGTAGCGAGAAATTTTGCAAAATTTTCAATTTACTCCCTTAGATCTTCACTCTGATTCCCAGCAGGATATTCTAATAAATCCGAATACAACAATAGAAATGTGTATTTATTATAAATATGAGCAATACCGAAGATAGCTCTGCTTCTATATTGAACTGATTGTGAGAGAAGAGTTCACTCAAAAGCTTGTTTGGAAGGTAAGTATGTAATATGATTTAAGACATGTTTCTCTTTGCCTTCAATGTACAATATATATACATACATACATATTTATAAATCCCAAGTATCCTGGAAAATGCGATGTTAACAAGATTAGACGTGCAAACATAGAAATTGTAGTTCCTAGGATAATCACTCTGGGAAAAAATCATGTCACGAAGCGGAAAATGGTGTTCATGCTTGAGAAAACATGTTCAGGAAAATGCATGGACTAGTTCGTAATTGGTCCACGAATGAATCACAGGATGGCTTATACACTATGTAGAGATATAACTTGTTACTTTGATATATCTCGGTCTTCTTAATTTCATTACGACTATATTCGAATAGCAAAATTATAGAGTTTAGCTTTGGCGTGAGGTTTTTTGATCGATGGACAGCGTAAGCTGAAATTTTCTCCATTTATTCATTATTCGTTTGACTGTTTCCCACAAAAAGTTTTACACAATCAAATTGCAACAACGATAATTTGCATTAGTGCAAGTTATTGCCGTAATTCGCATCTTATTGGTTGTTAAAATTATGCATCATATTTACGTGTGAGTTAAACGTTATTATTTTAATGTGATAGTTCAATTTATCTATTTTCATGTCAATTGGTGTAGCCTGAGTTTAATTTCTTTCTAGTAAACTATGTACGTATTACATTAATTAACTACTTAAAGGATGTTATTACTACGTCAATATAATCCGTTGAAAGATAAGTAAATGAGAAGAAAATACGCATTCCTTTCTACTTTATATTAGTAGGGGAAGATCTTTAAAGAACCAACAAAGTTGAAGAATTTAACAAGAAATCTGAGTTCTTGTTGCAATTATTATACGACACGTTTGGATGCTTATCACGTTTGTCCAACTGATAAATATAAAGAATGGTAGATTGAGACAGGATGATGAAGATAATTATATAAAAAGATAAATTGTCGCTAGAATTCTGTCTTTATTAATAGTTCAATTTATTTCAAGCTAGATAGAAGACATAATAATAATAATAATAATAATAATACTAATCCGGGATTTTCGGATAATGCTATTTCTCAATATATAAATTAATTATTTTTGTTTATTTTTTTTTTGGAGTTATTTTTAAATGACATTGTGCCATCTCCAATGGTCCATTATTGATCCGATTTTCCATCGAGTTAAAACTCTATTCACTCAGTTAAATTAAATGGAAGCTGCGTTTGGTGCGAATAAGGGAGAGTTGTCGACAACAATAAGCATAGAAATGGAGCAAATAAAATAGGGACGAATAAGAACGACAGACTATAGATAGCACGTAGAACAGGACGTAGTCAAAAGAGAGTTGTCAGAAAATATAGAGAGTCAAAGTGTTAGACATCCTTATATATAGTAGAAGTAAGTTTTTCTATATAGGTATATGTATAGTATGCATATACTGCAAAATATACTGTACTGCAGGATAGAAGTGATAGTCCTCGGGAGGCCGATCACGGAGCCAACTGGAAATTGGTCGTTACACATAGATAGGATACACTAGCACACAACAACCTTATAAAACACTATTCCAATGCATCGACAAAGAAATTGGAAGTGGACGTGCGGAAAAACAAAGCTCTTGATTTATTGGATAAGGACCTCACACTGTCATTTCGCTTATCAGACATCGGAAATTATGTTAGTGCTCAGACAGCAACTCTTTTATTAGATTTAGTAGAGCAGACTTTAATTAAAGGGTACGTTAGTTGAAGTAGCAAACAGAATTATCGTCCTGAAAAGCAATTGGTAAGAAAAAGGCCGCCAGGTGCTATTAAGCGACCTACATATTTTTCTTGGCGATTTTCCTCTCAAACAACACGAAAATTACACGTCACACAAATGATTCAAAGGAGAATAGAGGGTTGGTTGGTTCAAGTGCTATTTTTCCGGCCAGAAACCTTTGTGTTGTACGTTTCCAACAAGCTCCTTTAAAGGACAACAACAACAAGTGTAGCCTGTTGTAATTATGCATGAAAAGCAACAAGATGATAACAGGACAGAAAAGGACTAAAAATTGATTTATGAAGAATAATCTTGCATAAATTTGAGATTGATTAAATCTGAAAATAAATGACAGAAAAACAGCTTTAGTATCTTATTATATTCTATCCGGTTCCTTCTGTTATCCTTTTCGTGCACACAAAAAACAAGTCATTATCCCTCGTCGGATTTTTGCTCGCTACGAGACGCATCTCGATGAATTGAAGATGAGGGAAGAAATTAAAAAGCTTACCCATTGTACACAACAATTGATTATATTATAGCTCAGCGTATAAACTTAATGCCAATTTATTTGTTGGATTTTTAAGACGCTTAAAATATTACTAAACTAACTCCGACTTTTTTTAATGACTTTTCTTTTGGTGTTCATCGCTTCGAAGCGGACTTACTTGATAATAACAACAACAAAGAATGTGTAGAATTGAAAATAAATTAAAGCAAGTGAAACGAATCTTTCAGATTGAATTGTTGGATTGTACATCAGAGACAGTGATGGAACAAATTTCTGTTATTACATCTACTGAAATATAAAAACAACGTCTCATTTTATTTTTTTGTCTTCTTGTTGAATGTGAAATATCCACCATGAAACATTTGAGAAATCGTGTTTCTCTATAGAATCTCTGAAGCATCGTAAGGAAATTACATTTTCACTCCGACCCTTAGGTAATACAATTTCCATTACTTGATAGGCTGCACTCGAGAATCACTGCCTTAAGGATTCTTACCATAAAATCGGGATCTTTACTTTGGGGAGGCGGCAGCTTGTCAAACAAAAAACTTATATGACTCCAATTTATAACGGGGGGATGGTGAACGAAAAAAACCATATTTCCATATAATACCCAGAAATTTATCTTGTTTTTAATTTGTAATATATGGGTGTTAGATGGATTATCTATTTGGAAATAAATTCACTTAATGATTTTCCCCTTATCATTTCTGCCAGTAATGTCCGTCATTCAATATTCCATCTATATATATATACATCCATGTACATTTCCATCAGTTTAGATGTGAATTTATTGGAATATCGTATAAAAGGCATATACACTGTATATACTGTTCAGTAAAGATAGCACACTGTCGGCTAGTTGAGTGAAGGGGGATACAAAATGCTGAATGTATTAGCCATTTTATATAAACGATTTCGCCCTTTAGATGGGCGCCAGATATGTATAACTCCACTGTAATAGGTCCATACTGGAATTTCAGAGATGATATGGAAAGATTCTCGCTTATGGTATATGCGTATTCGTGTTGATAAACATGCGCCTGTTTCTGATGGAACAAGTTAATATAAGCGGAAAATATTTGTAATGGAATGAAAATCATGGTAAACAAATCGCTCCAGGAATACATAATCAAGTTGGTATATTCTCTATCAATAAAACACAACTGTTGACTTAAATAATATTCGATAGTTAATTTGACAACTTCAATTCCTAAGATATTATTCACCTCTACAGTAGTGATAATGATGATGATCATGATGATGGTCGATTTATGGTAACATACAACCAGGCCCGGTTCTGGCGGGCGTGCAGAGCGTGCATGCACGAAGGCGGCGGTACAAGAGGGGCGGCATAGGCGCCCCTCACCAAGTAACACCAGACTTAGAAAAAGGGTTTATAGGGGCGGCCAAAAGTGGAGGGCACGAAGGCGGCCGAATACCCAGAACCGGCCCTGCATACAACATATGCCCATAAATAACTGACTTTATTACGTATATGTAGGTACGTTATATTTTAGTTCACGAAAACCGAACATAATAACAAAGCCGTCTGCACGCCACTGTTCTTCAAAACTCCACCATTTCTTATCTCACGTACCCTGGTCAATTCCGGACTGTCTGCTTGGGTGAGTTTTCCACCGATTGAGACGCACGCTATTAGAATAAATAATGGTAGCCAACGACGTGTGAACATTACACATTTTCTCCTGGCACACACCAAGATCGATTCGCATTTACACAAAAACTGAAACTGAACAATTTTTACAATTTCCAGTTCCTATAAGCAGGACCGGCGTCAGGGTATTTGGCGGCCTCCTGCAAAATTTCATTTTCTGCTTAAATACCCCAAAGATTTCTTGCGTTATTTTTATTGCTACTCCGTATGTGTTTCTGTGCTAGCCTCAGTTATCGTGTTACTCCGGCCCTGCTTTAGGGAAATATATAAATACAAGAGAATTTTGATCGATGATTGTGGCGCGATCAGCTGTATTTTTATTATAGAAAATGTTGTCTCGTTGATATTTCCTATGACCAATCGTAAAACGTGGATTACATGAAGTTATGACATTTTATGACTATCATAACATACGCACCTGATTTTGGGTACACGTATTCAACTGACAGTAATAGAAGAAGATAGAGTAATAGAAAAAACAGAGAAAGGGATGATTAGGTTTTTATAGAATACATAAATATGAGCAAACGAGCCAGGTTTCTGTTCCTGAATATCCGGGTCTCTGGAGTCTGGGGATAGGAGAAAACGGTCACCATAGCAACCCCACCAAACCCTCTCAAACATTTGCCAACCTGCAGCAGGTCTGTCTGCACCCACATTATATACGAAACAAACTATTGTGATGCATCTTGTATTGGGGACAACAAAATAAAAAAAAATGAGAAAGCACATAATCGTGATCTAAGTTTTTACACAAATTTGATACTTCAACAAGTCTCTCAACGAGTCGCCCGTAATGGGGGAAGAAGTAAAAATCGAATTAGACGAAAGTGCCGTTTTGATTACTTTATCAATTATATCAGACGACGAGAATTTTTGTGTGTTTTGACAGTATATTGGATATTGGATGATATAATAATAATAATAATAATAATAATAATAAGTAAAGCTACTAGTTGGTTGGTTGGTTGGTTGGTTGACTCGTGCTGTTACTTTGATCTTTCTTTTTAATCAATGTAATCTCGAGACGATCCTGCCGGTTGGGTAGGTAACGACAGAAAGTTCCATCACAGAAATACATTTCATTTCAAGGTATATACGGTAAAGTTTGCCAAACCGCTTATAAGCTTCCATCTTCGCATACAATACTATATGAAAACAGTATCTAGAATAAAAACAGGTGGATGTCTAGACGTATAATCTCAACAATTATTACATAGAGTGGCGAAATTTTGATCGATTTTAGTTTACGAATTATCAAAAAAGGAGGAGCGAAATGTGGAGTTAGGGAATGAATGAGAAATAATAGGGAGAAGTTGAGTCGGTAAATTGGGATTTGAACCGTATGTGTGTCTGTCATTGCAATATATCAATTACATAAAGTTAACAATGTGCAACAATTATTATTCTCACAATACATACTATCTGTTAATGTCATCCCCATGGTATATACAGTCAAATATCTAATTGCCCTAATTGATAATATTGTTAACTTTGTAGTTTTGTCAATAATGAATTGAGCAACTGTTCATAGAGTTGAGTACAGTAGAGGAGAAGTGTCTCTTGCATGTTCGATGGGCATAAATTCCAAATTTGGTCCTTGTCTCTAATGATATGCTATCACCAGATGATATAAATGTAGGGAGAACGTTTTTTAAAAAAAACTTCTTGCATTATTTTCACTAAATAATAAATAATGAATATAAACTAATATTACATGAAGAGACAGACTAATTAGCTATGTACATATAATACTTGACTGTAAAACAGTCTCGCTTTCAGCCCTTGAATATGGAAATGTTAAACAGACCATGTTGACAGGTTTACAGGACCATTTTGAATTCGCAAGTATTTACCATATTTTGTAAAATAATTTCAGAGAGGTAATTTATTATTTACTGAAATGATATGTTAGAAAATTAATAGTGTTTAAGGCTTGTTTATTATTATTAAATCGGCTTTAAGCTGCTTATTCTCATTATGTCAAGTACACCATTCTTATCCATCAAAATTGTTGTTGTTGTTGTTGTTTGTTTGTTCGTATAATAAATGTTTATTATTAACGATAGTTGTGTTAATAATACAATTTTGAATCGATAATATCTCTATCCATTACTTGAAATCGTCTGTTTGAGACATCTCATTAGCTTTTGAATATCCAATCTGAGTCAATTTCTCGGGCACTTTTCTTTCGTTGTGCATTTGAAGAAATTCAATTCAGAATTTAAATTTGATCAGATTTACGACTGCCATTTCCCGGTACCTTAAACTACTACTACACTCTTACATACACTTGTGCCCGGAAAAAAAGCATCACCCGGGTGCGCAGATTAATGGATATTCAATTCTTCTTTAACCCCTTTTGATTTATTTCAAGGACTTTTGAATATATTATATGATTTTTTTTGTTTGGACCCGAGAAAGATCTTCGATATTAACTCATAATTTTGCCGTTGCCAGCAGAAATAATTTGATGACATCGTTTTCATATTGAAAATTTACATCATCTTGGCATATTCATACTTATGAAAATTCGTACGATTTTATATGAATTTATTACAATTCGAAATCGAATAGGAATGAAAGAGATAAATTTTCGAAAAAATTCTAATTTAAAAGAACAGAAAGTATATTTATTCGAATATCTTGATTGTCTGTTGTTCGATTAATATTATTATAAGAGATTGATCGACCGAGATAAATTAATAATTGATTCAAGATAGGAATTCGTCTATACGTATAGTAGTAATGTTCGGCGATAATAGAAACGTCATTCCGTTGGTATAGACATCTAAAAGCAAGACAATAATCATAAATACAACAATAAATCACAAGGGAGAAATGAAACATTAACACGAACAAGTTTTCGTTGATAACTTTATCCCGAACAATAATTGTTAAATGTAGCTAAATAATTTCTATACATTACATTAATAGATGTATACGTTATATACGAACATTGCCAATTTTTTCTATTCTCTCCATTTCATTTATTTCGAAAAAAAAAATCCGTATATATCTTTATATAAATTGTGTAACGTTCCACGAAATCAATTATAGAAGAAACGGGACTATTCAGGGATGCATAGGAAATCGTATTATATACGATCTAACTGAACCGAATATAACAGAAAGGAATGAAGGAATGAGTAAAATTAAAGTATTGCCGTCGGGAATTCGAGATAAATTAAATTGATTTATTTTTTAATTTACTTAGTTTTGGTTGTTCCTCGTTGAAATTGGGTGTGTCTCAGTATATGGATATGTATGTGTATGTTTCTTTATTGTCCTCATTTTATGTAGATTTCGTTTTGCTTGCAGAAAAATCCATCCAATTTTGCTCAATATTTCAACTACAATCTTTACGCTTCAATATTCGTATATTTTCTCTTTAGACTCTAATTGAAATTGTTACAATATTTTAGTGAAATAGTGTAATTAAGCTAAAAAAAAATAAGTGGAACAGGTGTCCACTCAGACTCAGAAATGTTTAAGATAAGTAACAATCCTCTTACGAAAAGCATCACTTAATTCAACTGATTATGAAGGAAAAGAACAGGAGAAGATGGCAAAAACGAAAATATCAAAATTAATTAACTTAGAGAATAAATTAGAATGCGAAACGTTGCTGTCTGTATAAATATAGATATCTTTGACTAAATAACCATGAGAATTTTGTGCTCGTAGAGTAGGCTTTTCGAGTTCTTTTAAGTTATCTCTTTAATTGAAAATACATGTTGAAAGGAAACTTCGACCTGTTGAAGGGATAATTATCACGTCAACTTGTATAATATGAAGAAAACCCTTTTTATCTTGCGAATAACATATAATGTGTGCAAATATGTAAATCCTTTTACTGAAAAAAGGTAAAGTACAATACGTACTACTTTTTCTAATTCATTATAATAACAGAAATTTTGATAACAATCAATAGATATTATATAGATACTCCTAATATTTAGAAATTTTGAATTTCGTACCAATTTGAAGTACGTACTGCCATTGCCCTCTAGTGACGAGGTGGAGAAATTATAAAAAGAGACCTAATTTGCACTGACTACCGGACATAGGGAGCAGCACTAATCAGGTGTGTTATTGTCGGTAACACAGAATTCTGTAACTATTTGACAGGTGTCATTGAGTGAGGTTATGTGGATTAAAAACACTGTTGCTGTCGATATCAACTTCCCAAAACTTCCAAAAATTGGTGAGTTTTTAATGTTTTTTAAAAGTAATTCAAATGATTTTATATAACTTTGTCTCCTAATTTTTAATTAACGTCCATTAATAAAATTGTAAAGATTGTCGGAAATTATTGAGCTAACTTTTTATTAAATTTAAAACTTTTCCTTATTAAAAATATTAATTATAATTTGTTCTATATTATTTGTAGAGTCATTTATATCAATAACAGCCTGTATATACGAATTATCGAGATAATTGTAATTTATTATCATTTATTATCACGATTTTCGCAATTCTTGTTTGTTTTCTAATCGTAAGTAAATGATTTCCATGAAACTATTAGAAATTTCTATCAATTCTGTTTATAGCGGCACGAAATCAGAATTTAGAAACACAAACGATTCAAATAAATCTAATTAATTCCATTCATTTAACAGCTAATCTTTATACCAACTTGGTGGAGGAATTCTTTAAATTAGCTAAACGAAACCACCTGCCTAATTAACGTTGAAACTTTTTATCAGAAATTACTATCTTGTCTTAATGGCTAATTCAATGGTCATGAATTTCATCAAATGTTTAGATTATATTTAGATGAATAGGATTTCTATAGAAATGGACTCTCCATGCTCGAAGTTC
>JAZBHA010000240.1:10943-30009 GCA_037464855.1 Iselma pallidipennis | reverse complement strand
AGATGATCTGCAAAAAATCCTGAAATTTTTAGCTTTTTTCCTTCTCGTTCATTATTTATAAATATCACATATTGATTGTCTCTTTGTTGAATTGAATTTCTTGATAATTTACATTTGCCTATGTCATCTTTCAAATTGGCTGATCATAAATATTGCTGGATTATATCTTGATGTAAATGAAAGAATTTTTGAGTATTTATCGGTGATTAAAAGTGACTTTTGTTGTAGAATTTTTCTTTAAAAAACTATTAGTTTTCTAGGTTACCTAATTATTTCTAAATGATAAAGATCAAGTCTAGACTATAAAATATATTAATTTATATTATTTGACAACAATCAGAAAGCTATTTCTTGTATCGGTTTTTTTTTACCTTTTTGGGTTTCTTTGTACCATTATTCGGATTAGAATTCAAATTTGGAGAATTTATCTGAAAACTAGTATGTTAACGGTTGTTTTGCTAATATAATGTTGTTAATAACTTAGGACAAATCTAAAATAATGTGAGAATATTTTTATCTATATAATATGTGTCTTTTTCAGTTTTTACTAAAATATACATAAATTCAAAATATGAAATTCGAAAAAAGAATTAGTTTTAAAAGCATTCAAGTGTTTAGAATTGATTTTCATAAGTTAATAATGAATAATTTTGCAATTTGTGTCTATAAATGTACGTCAAACGCGATAAAAACAGAATTAGTTTGTTCAGATTTTATTCGAATTTCAGTACAAACATGTCATATTTTATTCAGTATGAACGATTTATTTACAGATTACCATATAGGAATCTATGAATTCATAATAAATCAGAATATTTTCAATGGACCTGTGAACACTTTTTAAGTCAGGAGGTTGTCATCGACTTGAGAATCTAACTAGCCACGCAGCTAACATTTTCATGTCTGAAAGAATAGAGTGGCGTCGAAAACTTGACAATATTTTGTAATTCGTATTATCTATGCACAGTAGGACCGCCGTACCCGCTAGGGATACGTTCCAAAACTTTTCGCGGAGACCTGAAACCGCGGATACTAGCCAGTCCTATAAATAAGTACGTCATTTTTTGTTGATATATGTTCTACTCAATCGCCGAATTCGGTCAATGGCCGAAATTTATACCCACAACGCGATGTGGAATTTGCTATTTGCCCACAACGGGTTTTAGGTAAATTAATAAGGTCTTTGTGTGGTCCGACCGGAGCAAGGTGATGTCTGTAATAACTATTTACTTTACTTTTTATGATTTTGGTTATTTTCGACCTTAGCCGACCTAATCTCGTCATTAGCCGTGTTATATAAAAATGTATACTATTCCTAGTAAGTAAATGAATACAATTACAGAATGAACACTTGCTGTAACATTCATACGGTCATAAACATCGTATATGTTCGATTTTCATCCCTAAATCGTGTACTGAAGTTTATTAACTTGCATTAAACGCGTTTTGAGCAAATAGCAAATTCCATATCGCGTTGTGGGAATTCCGCAATTGAGTACAACATATACATATTCGTGATAAAGTCTGATTGATAATAATTAATACACAATAAGACGATGCGAGATGATATTGACCTGTTAACTGTCTACAAGAAGTGTCATCTGCTTCAGGTGATCTTAGCAGCACGAACAGCAAACCTGGAGAAACAGCAAATGATGTTGATGATTGGGAATCGTTGATAATGGACATTTGTTTTTCAATCTCTTTGAAAAAACTTGTGGATTGTTTATTTCTTTGAAAAGAAAAATACGAAAATTCTGGCTGCGGCGAACCGCGGATAACTGAAACAACGGAAACCGAGTCCGCGGATCCGCCTATTGTACTTGATTTTTCGATTATAACATATTTATTGGTAATAAATTGTTGGATAATCTCTTTAAGCAATCTAGCATTAAATATTTTTCACGTATACCTACCTATATGCAAAGATTTACGAATAATTTTTCAGATTTTCATCATCAACATTGAATTTAAAGTTTTTCCATTTTTCACCAAACAATAAGATATTGTCAAAATGAAGATTATACCAAAATAATGTTAATGTAAATCAAAATAATTGTCTATACCTACACGTTTTTTTTTCTCTCTCAATATTTTATATCGGATTATAGTAGTCATTCTTGAATAGTTTACTGATTTCTTGAAATCGTAACAGATCCATCAGGAAGAATTTAAAGAGTAAATCCGGCACCAAGTGCCTGTCTAGACCTTCAACCTTTCACCTTTTTCGACATCTTGAATGGTAAACATTGCATATACATCGACTGAAGGGCACGTGCTGTATTGAAGTATATTTCTTTATTTTGTTGTCAATATGTTTGCAATAATTCTTATTACCTACCTGTTGGAGTTGGACGACCGTGTTTTAATGATTAGTTTTGTTTTCCTACTTCTAAATAAGACAAATTACAAAAACCAATTTCACAGTACGGCTTCAAACTATGTAATAATGATTCTAATTTAACCAACTAAGCAATTTCCATACCTGTAATTAGTGACTGTAAAATTAGTGCGTACCTGCTTATTGAACGCTTTGCAAAATAATAATAAACCTCTTCTCTATGTAACAAACACATACATAGGTATATACCTAGAGATAAGTATAATAAGTTAAAAAGCCGCCCTCTATTTCTCTATATAATACCATCTTTGTCTAGTCGTATGGATATTGTATTTGTTGATTCAATTAAATAACTGATATTGCAGATGCACGAGAGATTATAATTCTCTCTCTAGCCAGTTTCTCGAGTCCATAAACAACAACTAGAAGACGAAGCGAATTTCCTGGTTCTTGGCCAAGCACGACGACGACGACGACGTTTGTCCGATAGCTTCCTTTCGTGGTCATATCGTGGCGTATTGTTTCTCTTCATAATCATCATCAACAACATCATTTTCATCTTTTGTGAGTTTTCTACTTCAAATTACTTGAGAGTTAATTAGAGTGATTTCGAATTTTTAAATTATCTTGATTTATATCGAAATTTCAATTAACTAGACGATTATTTTCTATTGTCATAAAGTTGATAGTTTGAAGAATCTTTTCTAATTTATATTTAGCCGAAAGGTGATCGTAAATGTTCTATAAAGAGATGAACAATAGTGGACTAATGTTATTATTATTATAAATCATCGTAAGTGTTTCATAATTGATTGGCAATGTTCTAAGTTGATTGAAATTTATCTTTTACGATAGTACTGTATGTTAGAATTTGAGTTTTTAAATTTTTCAAAATAAAATAACAAATCTATTTAGATTCTGAATCGAATTAAAAAAATCGTATTATCTAACATATAAATCTCTTTATTCAACAAAAAAAAAATTCTACTATCTATGTGTTACTAATTATGAGAAATTATTTATGAGGCCGCGACCGCCTCCGGTAAAATAATCCGTATAAATATACCTAATGTTGAAATCACTTGGCGCCTAAAATTTTTTTCATATTCTTCATTTTCGGACTCTCTCGGCATCTAAATTTGTCTATTTGTAATTACAGTTTGTTTCCAAATAATATAAACATTAATCAATCCATCTTTCTTCTTAGCTCTAATCGAAAAATCGTTGCAATTAATTGTTTTCTAAAAGTTGATCATCTATTAGATGAATACACGGTTCTTTTTTATCCTGTCCCTGTCTTGTTTTTTGTTTTTTAATTTGTTGGTTTCATCACGCCAGCGCCAGCAAGTGCCAATTATTCATTCGAATAAAGTTGTCATTAACTATTTAACTAACGAATTGTTAATCAGTTGCTCAAGAACGGTTATTTGTTCTAAAAATGTTGAAGGTATTTTGAGATTCGATAATAAATCATAAATTACGATTTATATTGTGTGTAAATTAGTTTTTTTTTTAGAATACTTAATCAATTCAATTCAAGTCATTATTTTTTTAAATTTTACAGGAGAAAATCTGTTTTTCAATTGTCTGAAAACACTACAAAGTTAATAAAAACACAATTAAACGAGACCGCAACTTTAGCTTAATTATCTGTACTTACAGTACAGTTTTCATTGTGGCCGATTCAGTAGTTTTCCCTTCCTTTATAGTAGTCGTAGAATTAATCACACCCTTTACCTAAACTATAAAACAACCCCTTCAATGATTCTCTAACTAATTCTCAATGTTCTCCTCCACTATAGCCATCTCTCTGCCCACACATACAAAACCGTTGTCTCTCCAGTCAACTTTAGTGGCTGATCGGTCCTTCGTCGTATACGATTTCCAAGTTGCCTTTTAGTATCCAAACAGCTTTTGGTTGGGTCAGACGTAATTATATTAGGTAACAATAAAGACAACACGCGGATCAAACATTTTGTTTACATATTATTAATTTTTTGACTTAAACCATTTAAGTATGTGATTTGTGATTTTTCTTTGAAATTTTTTGCCGTATTTTTAAATCCATTGAAATTTATTCGAAAAGTGGTGAGTATCTCTCTAGAAATTGATTAGTTTTGTTGTTGTCTTGAAATAATTGTTGTTCATTGGTAAAGCGCGTAGGTATTCGTGGCGACTACTTAATTGTTACTTTAATTGAAACAGCTACAATGAAGTATGATTCTTTCAATTATTGTTTTAACATGACATACATAGTTTAGTGGAGGACTCAGAGTTTTATTAGACCTAACAGATAAGAATTTAATTCGTATTTACTTATTTACTTACACTTATTTAAAATGAATAAAGTCAATTATGCATGAAATGTACGAGTTATTGTTGGATGAGATTTAACGTCCCAAACAAGTAAGGTAGTCTAGCTTTTGAAAATTATAAGAAAATTGAACGTAATGACAACATTTTCTACAATCATCCTCTAAAAATTTCATATTTTAATTAAATTATTTTGGAGAAACAGTGGCATAATTGTAATAACAATAATAAGCCGGTTTTTTTTTAACTGTCGTCGGCTAATTCGTATCCTTTCCTAAGACGAATTCGGTTGACCGAAGGATGAAAATAAAAAATATATAGTTGTCAGATGTTTTTTCACATTTTTTCGAACATCTACACAAAATATTTGTCTAAAAATCACAGATTTTTGTCCATGTCTAAACATGTTCTAAAATATGCTATCAATCTAATCTAATAGCTAGTATGTATCTTAGACAAGTCTAATTTACATACAGGACGTTATTTGTTCGCCGGTCCTGTCCCAAAACTAGACAGATAATTGAAAAGTCCTGTTACAAAATTACAAGTCCAATAAATTATCACACCAGTTCAATAATGAATAATTATCAGATTTTCTCCTTTTGCCTTATTCACCTGTTTGTTTCTTTCTATGAAGAGCTCAAAAATATATGATAATCATAATGGAAATATAAATGTTAGATTGAAGATTTATTGTGTTCAATTAACGAAAAAATATATTTGTTTGATTTTTCAAATTGATTGGACACCTACACGTTCATTCTCTCAGGCAACTTCTATTTAATTTCGTTAATAACTTGTAGTTTATTAGATAATTTACGATGTATTGCTGCTATGTCGTCAAATTAATCCAAGCCGAACTCATTATAATTTCCAATAGAACAGGGCTTACACATGTTTTTTTATGAATTTTTAATATTTTTTTAAAGACTTTCTAAACTTTACACGTTAGCTATTGTGTTGATTTACCTTTACGTCTTTTTGGGTACAACAGTAAAAGTCGAATTAAAGGGTAATATTTCAATTTTTTATTGATGGAACGATCCGAATAATTGATTTTTCGTCATTTATTATATCTAGCTATTTAGTTATTTGATATCTATAGCGTGTAAAATAAATATCTGCCATGACATAGCCACCAACGGAGGATTCCCCTTTTCTTCTTCTTCTCTTCTACTGGATTCACAATGTAATAATGTCTTCTTATGTAATCTTTGTCGGTGTGTAACATGGAAACATCGTTTACATATAACACTCTCATATCTTTTCTAAGTAACAGAAATAACTAATAGACCACACACGTAAACCAATTGAAAACAAGTCGCACACTATCAAGGTGTGTGACCGAAAATTTGTTGAATTCAATGATTTTCCAACCCTTCTTCAATTTTTTTCAAGTGTACTTTTCTATCCGATGCAGAATAGTTATGTGTTATCGAACTGTAATTTCATGGTACTTGCACCTCGTGTGAACCATAATGTAGTGTTTTTTTTTCTGTTTTAACATAACTCCTCATAGTTTATGTCGGCAAATATTTTGAATATGATCCATTGGTATAACAACAACAACAACGACGACGACGACGAAAGATGATGTTTATGTTCAATTTCCTAATATTACATAATTTCAGAAGATTATAGCTATAGTGTATGTATTATCAGAGCAAAGAACTGGCTTAGTTACAACAAATACTATCATCATATATCTACGCGATTATAGGCTTTTACAGTTTCCAACAAGCTGAACACAACAGTTTTGAAAACGGAGACTTGGTAGTTTTATATTTTCATAAATTACAATACCTAGATGAAGACCAATAATAATAATAATAAAATGAGATAGAGATAGAGAATTAAAATCTGTTATTTTTCAGTTATTGTAATGTCGACGTTTATAATTGATTAGCAATTTAAGAAATTCTTGATTGACGGACTCATTCAACCATAAATAATTCTTTTAGATGAAGATATTAAAATAATAAACAGGATGATATTCGAAAAAAATACCAATCTATTATTATTATTTTGGTCGTGTTTTTCGTTATAACGACATAAAACATAAAGAATCCTGAGTCTACCTGTAAATTTATTGTCAATTTTTCAACACAAATACCAATTTTGTCATCTTATAATGAATAATAATATTTTTCCTAAAGAAAACAAGTAATAATTATTATTAAATTATTGTTTTCTTCGTCAATATCAATTGATAATTCTAAGGACTAATAGTTGTGGTGATGATAATAATTATTATTGTTATGAACGATAATTATATAGAAATTAAATCCAGGAAATCTTCAAGTATATAAAGAATTTCCTCATAGTTGCAAGGATGTTATTTAAAACTTTCTTATTGTTAGTATAAATCAATTTAATTGGAATATTATTAACTATTGGTTGTCAATATTAACAACACTTGATCGACAAATTAATTGCTTTCTTTTCTCCCTATTTTAGTCCTTCTATCATTTCTTGTATGTACTTTATTGTTACTACTATTATTATTGTTATTTCGAAGATTCGATTTTTAGATAAAACGGCAACAACACAGTAGCAACAGTGCACATATATCTCTACCTATATATAGTATAAAGTACAAGTTTATATAGAAATCTGTTCAACAATCCACATAGAAAGATAAAGAGAAATTTTACAATATGTATCATTATAGGTAGAGAAAGACACCAAAACCACCACCACCACCACTACAGCACCACCACCGCGACCGCCACGATCTATATCAACCTCTACTGTTATTGTAAAGGTATTGTTATAGAATAATAGACGAATAATAGTAATGCCAGGACACTTTACAATTTATTATTTCTATAACATAGCCGACATAAAGTATGAAGACACGATACTACCATCAACTGTTATAACCGCAAACAATGGGACTCAATAAAATTGTCTTAGTGTGTTGATCAATGACTTGGAATCGATAAAGATCTTTTATATACAGTAACACAAAAAAAAGGAAATATAAATAAATACCTATCCTAGTATATGTATAACAGGATAAATCTAAATTGTTCTATTATAGAGGTAGTGTTTTCGAAATTGACAATTCTCCTTAAATAGAGGATCGAGCTAAATTGTATCTTGCATCTTATTAAAACCATTAACAAAGTTGAAATAAATCAGTACATCCTGGTATGGTGAAAGAAACTAAATGGCTACCATTATGGGTAGTGTTTTTTTGAATCGATGGAAAAATTACAAATACAAAGAGTACATGTAGTATGTGCACACATAGTTCGATTCATTCTAAATTTATCTATTTCATGATTTTTTTTTCCCAACCTCATCAACCATCTCGTCTTCAGCAAAGATGTCATTCTTTTAGTACAACTGTGTTGTATCTATATAGGAATAAACAAGTTAACGGCACAATGGCGATCAAGAGATCTTGATAAGATTCGCAATAGTTATTGATGGCTGTATCAGTTTGTATAATCGTTCGTATTTTACCATCTAATCTATCAATTTAAATAAATTTTTTTTTGTTGTTGCTATTGCTATTATTGTCGGCATTTGAAATATTTGTGTTAGAAAGGTGTGCAATGTTTGTTATGTAAATTCAAATAGGATTCAATATTGTTTGATAATAATAATAGAAAATTAATGATAGATCGAAAAATCTTCTGTTGTGATATGTTGTTTTTTAACGCTTCCTGTCAAAATAGCTATTGTAGAAATCAATAGTCCCGTTTTGTTCAGAAAATTCTAATGATTTACCATAATTAATCAATATTTTCCGTATGAATTTCTCTTATTAAAATGCTAAAATTAACATTTGCAGCCCAACTTATTCCTAATATGAAAGTATATACAGAAAAACTCTCTTAATCCGTTAATTTTGATTGATTTTGATATGTTGAATTATCGCAAATGACAGATTAAAGAGTGACGGATTAATGGGGTTCTACCGCAACAAAATTGTTAAGATTTTCAGGTAAAAACAAGCTGGTCTGATTGTGAGCTTATCCGAGGAATTCTAAAGAGCGTCTCCGTCTCCGTCTTCGTCATCTCCAGTGTCATGTTCCCTTGATGACTTTTTCGGTGATCGACGTCCGTACGGACTTGGCAATTCTAATGGACGTCTTTATGGATGTGCTGGCTCCGCACACAAGACTCTAAGCTTTAACCGTCTATATCTATCCTTATTTCTATCTCTATCCTCTATGCTTACCTATCTACTATTGGCTGAGTTTGTCAACTGTAAATGGGTGGGGAGAAGACTAAGAAGAAGACGAAGGTAAAGACTTGCTCAAAAGAATTGTCACAAAAGTCATTGTCACGATAACGAAGACGGAGACGGAGACGTTCTTTAGAATACCTCGGTATGTCAGGTGTTTCTACCAACTTTTGAGCCCTTTTTTCGGCACAAAAAATTATTAAACCCTCCTCTGGTACCCTAGGAGAAGACGCAAATTCTAAATCTGGAGACCATTTTTCGGTAAATGTTACTATCTCTGAGATCTGTGCCTGACACACTAAACCAAACTAATAGCGGCTTTTCCTTAATAGAGGCCACTAAAAATTAAATTTTACTCCTATTAGTTATTTAAAAGTCAAATTAACACCAACTTGAGAATATTATACCTCTAATCAGTTATAATTAAAACCCTACATTATTATTATTATTATTATTATTATTATTGTTGTTGTTGTATATTATTTATTATATGCAACAATACTTATTAATTATTGATTTATGACTATATACGGACTAGATAAAGAACGATGACTGTGCTATAATTACATATTTTCTACGAATCCGTTAAAGATTCTCTTTATTAAAAAGAATTTTTGTATTTATCAATGTTAATTATGGAATTGTTTCAAACAACAAAAAAGAAAAATTAAACCCAACTCCTTTCTCCAAAGTTACTAATTGTGAAATTTTTCATGATACAATTAAGAACGAGAAAAATGCGATTTCTTTACGGTTTATAGTGGACACGAAGCAATGAATTTAAAGTATATATTATCGTGATTAAAATAGACAACATCACGACTTTGATCACATATATTTATTTTCGAGATCTTTATCGTTTTGATTTTTAGCAATAAAATAGGTCTCGTTTTCTTGTCTTTTTTTTGTAATTGTTCGCCATTATGACAATGTTGTCCTATATAAATAGAAAAAAAGAATCGAACAAATATAGTGTGATTACTCTCGATAATCAAAGGGAGTCACGGATAATCCAGAAATACGGAACTTTATTGATACAGAAATAAAATATACCGTATAACGGTTCAAGTACGTTATCTGTCATCTTATGGATGGCAAATCAGATAATCGATGGACGGATAATCGGGAATATACTAGTTACTAGTGTAGACGAAAGTAAAATTCAGTAATTTTATAAATTTGAAACAATGACAGGCTGGACTGGACCGGGGTTGGTGTGGGGCAGTGTCGGACTGGACAGGGGGGGATATGGAGAGACTTCTCCTGGGACCAGTGAGTTTTTGAGGGCCAAATAACGTTTGAGGGGCCACCGATAATCATATAAGCAAAAATTACATAAAATATTTGTAATAGACAACTATTAAAGTAACATAATTAAGTAACTAAAAAGTATGAAATAAATATAAAAACAACAATAGAAAGTAGAATAATTCTTGTAAATAAATTAATAAAAGACAACAATGAATTGTTTGCAAAATAAATAAATAAATCAAACAACAATTATCCTTTTATGTTGCTCTCCTTAACAGTTCTTTTATAAAGGGGCAACTTAACTTCTGTTTACTCTTTTACAATTGTCATTATTATTATTATTCAAAAATCAGTTCAAAAAATGTTTATTTGAAATTATTGAATAGTATTATGTGTAAAGTATGCTTTGAGACTATGTAAATTTGATTTCGTGATTTAAAATCTATTTAGAACGTTTCAATAAATATTTATAAGTTGTATAATATCGGGTGCCACTAGTAAAATTGAATAAAATACAATAAACTCAAATTGTAGGATGAAAAGGTATGTATGTACACAGACAAATATTTATTGAGAAGCACGAAAAAATTTACATGTATAACTTATCATTATTTTGTAAAATTACAAATTTAAATAGACGTAACAACAACAGATAATTTTTGATAAATTTTTTCTGAATTCTATGAAAATTATACATACATAGACACACGTGATATGTAAATTAAAAAAGATGACTTGTAAATGATCAAATATTAGAATACAACAGGTGATATCGTTACATATAAGGACGTTTATCAGTAATTTTCTAGTCTATGTACTGGAAAATTTCCTTTTTTTTTTTAGATTTTTCTCTACATCTTGAAAAATATTGAACAACAATCGATTCTTTTATTAAGTACATTAACATAATCAACAAGTTGATTGGTTTATAGCTATAATTAAATCGATATCAAATGCAGGATTTTACGATGGCATCCGTTGAAAAACATATTTCTTCTCTCGTCGACCCAATCACCACAATTATTGATAAGGATATCTAGTTGAATTTATTAGTCTGTTACAACATTAATGAATCTTTAGTAGTTTAGTGTTTTTTCTCCACTTTTCTGTAACAGTTCTTTTGTTGTAAGTCAATTTTTCTATTCTATTACTGATTTATTATTAATTAATATTTAGAGGAATCAAAAATATTTAGCAAAAATATAGAAATTTCTATGTGATTGTTGGACATAAAAAGTGTAGAATTTTTTTTAAAGATCATTTTTTTTCGGTTAAAATCATCCCACTCGACGTATTTAATCTTCATTCATATTTTGTTGTTAACAAATTACAATGTTCGATGATTATAACTCATCAACATTTATCATTAATTTTATAAATAAATCGAGGTCGTTACTATATACCGCATTTTTTCGAAATAATGAACTTATTTTTTTTCCTTCATAATTTTATAAAATGTTTGACAATTTAAATCATCACACAGTTATAATAATAATAATAATAATAATAATATTCGTATACTTAGTTTTGAATTATAACTGGGTTTATGGTAAAAGTCCAGAAGGTGGAGGGTTAATATTCCAACTCTCCATCTCATCTGTGTTTCTCTCTTTATTTTCTCTAAACCGACCAGCATCAATTTAACAGTATTAAAATATAACCATCATTTGTAAAGTGTTGGAAATTTGATAGTCTCGTTTTAAATGGACATATGAGAAATTAGTCAGCTTGTATGGATGACGATGATGGTATATAGTTCATCAAAAGGTGTAATATAACGGAATTTCCTCTATCCAATCAAATTACATAGTTTTTTTTTAAACTAATCAACCAATCACAAGCGAATTACGTCGGTAATTTGCACTAGTGAATTGTGTTTCTTTATTCAAAAGTATAGTGCCCGGAGAAATTGTGTCAATATTAGCTTATAAGTCAAATTATTTTTTGTGCACTGCAGCAACAATGAACAATTTCAATTTATTAGGTAAGTGCAAAAGTTCTGTCGGTTCTAATAAATGGAACATGGATAAAAAAAATTCCCATTTTTATTGTATTATTAATCAAATGTATAGCCCCGTTAGTATTCATAACCCTTTCCCATCTCTGTTTTAAAGCCCTAACTCTGTTTTCTGCCTTAATAAACTTATCAATGACAGTTTCTCTTAATCTTCATTGTCAAATGATCGATTTCTTATGAAATTTTGAAGAGACCTGAACGGATGCAAATCTGTTGGAGCGAAGTCTGGGGAGTAAGGCCGGTGGGGTAAAACTTCACCCACAAGTTAATTTAATGTTCGTTGCGTCCTCATCGCAACATCATGTTGAAGGATAACACCACGTCTGTTTATTAGACTTGGACCTTCCGTGAACAGTCGTAGTAAATGTTCACAGTAGACAGTTGCATTGACAGTTTGGTAGGGGGAAACCCACCAAATACACAGCAACATTTTCATCGGAGGTCTCTTTTTGACGCGGACGGTGGAGTCTCTCCTTTATAACATACCTATAGCTCGTTTTTGAATAATATTTTTGTACAGCACCCACTTTTCATCCCCCATTATAAGGCGATGCAGGAATGGTTCATATTCCTGGCTAGCTTTTAATGAACCGAACGTCACTACTTGATCTGCACGATTTCTCTACGACAATTCGTGAGGAACCCAGGTGTCTCATTTAAACACCATGCCCAGTGCACGGATTTTGCGTAATGCTGTACACCCAGATATCTGCCAATCTTCTACCCTTTAATGTATATCTAACTTAACATTTTTATTTACAACCAATTATACGTCTTATCAACCAACCGACAGAACTTGCTTTTAGGAACGGATCTCTTTTTCTGCACATCTGTTTACGATTGCAAATTCAAATTGTCTGTTGTTGCTAATGTAGTAAACAAACTCTTTTGTTGGGTCCTACCGCAAAGTGCTTTAACTGTAAAAGTCAATATTCACAAAATTTCTAAGACTAGTATAGACAATTTCACTACTGGCTAGCCTATAATAGATATTATTGCGATTCCTATCTCCATATGATTAGCAATTGTAATTCCATTTCCTGTCGTATATAGTAAACTGAACAATCTACCTCTATAGAAAATAAAATTATTATCGCAATTTGAATAATTCAAAGACGTTTTATTTATTGAATTTTACAACAACTATAAATCAATAATTTCTTAAATAGGTATATTGATTTTTTGTGTGTTTGTGTATGTTGCAAATTAATAATTGTCGTTTCGCACAATACCGCCCTTATGCAACAACAACAAATGTTGTTTAGCAAAATATCGACTGTCTTGTGTCCATTTTAAAGAAATATTATGACCGGACATAAAATGTACCTATTTTATATATGCATACATATACACCATGTTATAATATAAAATCTTTCCACCTACGATGTAATAGAATTCTTCGACAAGTTACTCTATCACTCTTTTAGTTTTAACATGAAAAATAATACAAAAAAAAGAATTATTAGATAAATAACTTTAAATACTTGACTAAACTGGGTAAAAATGAAGTAACAACACTATAAATAATTGTGAACTGTACTCGTTTTTTTCGCCTTAGAAAAATTTTGCACATATACCGCGATAAATCTAAACTTATGATTTATTCTAAATGAGAAATTCTGTAACGTATCCAGGTATGTCTACATATAGGTACAGGTTTTCTTCTTCGTTTGCTGCTCTTTGCCTGGCATAAGTTGCTTAGATAGTGGATGCAACAGAGAGACCAACCAAACGTCCAACAATTTGTCTTTACAATTTATAATGTACCTACCAGTAATGATTCAACGTTTTGTTGTATTAAATACGATAAATCGTCTCAGGGTATGCAAATGACATCGACATCGTCGTCTCGATCTCTTGTTATAAAATATCACTTATTAGAACTCTCTCAACTCTAGGTATGATTCCATTTCAACTATACGTTATATGCGTTCAGTAAATTGATGTTCAATAATTATTAGTATTCGGTTTTTGTAAAAAAAATTCACTCGGAGAATATGCTGACGGCTATTCTAAACTAAAATGGTATATACGCTTATAACGTAGACAAACTTTATCCAAGTAATGATAATAAATATAAGTAAAGTAGATTTTTTTTTCAAACGATTATAGCAAACTATCAATTTAACACAACAACGAAATTCTAACAATAGGATAATAGCAGTAAATTTCACCTATTTCTTTTTGGTTTTGTTTTGTTTTTCTATAACTACATTCTTACTGTATGAAATATTTTTCTGTACAAGCCAAGCAACGGATACTAATTGGATGCGGTGAGTTAATTAATGGCTTCATTATGAAGAGTTGTGTGCTCTACAAGATCTGCATTCTGTTCTTCTTTTCCACTCGTTTCTTTTTGATTTTTTTTTAATTTATAGTTCTTGTAAGTCTTGAAAGACAATCAAACCTATTAAAATCTGTAATGATTTAATTAATAATTAAAACTTTCTATTAAGTTATTTTATGATTACGTAATGTCGAATTGACTGTTAATTTGTGTACATATGTGGAATGGTCAATTTTCAAGTAAATTACATATTGAACGTATAGAGTTGAAACCAGCATGCCATCATCATGTAATTCAAATCTCAAACTGAGAAAAGAAGAAGAAGAAATCGTATATTCTGCTTGAGACTTGGATGAACTATAAAATGCGGATATATTGAATTTTCTCCTGGCGTTTTATGATAAATCATCTCGTGTACTTGAACAACAACAAAAAAATTACCACTATTTCCATACACGATATCCCACCGAAGAAACATCATCCAAAACACACAATTTTTTACATGTTATCTTTGTATCTCGATATTTAATAAATGACGAGTAGATTTACAGTTGCAAATTTCAAATTTGTTAATTTCAATAATTAAAAAGAAGAAGACAGAAAGAAAATTGGCAACCAAAGTGTAGATTAGCCAGCCCTGTTATCATTTATAATATTCTATAAATAAAATATATGTACGAAAACGCTTTTTTTTTTAATTAATTCAAACATAAAACATTTATTAGAACATTCTATAGAAAGAAAGTTGTTTTTACCATTTTAAGACTACTTAATAGTTTGCAAAATTGATATGTGAGATAACTAACAAACAAAATATGTCATTCGTAACTGTTCTTTTTTCGTTATTCTAATTTTTGACAATTTCGTGCAATAACTTTTCCATAAATTAGAATTGTATGGTCGGGAGAAAAAATTTGTAAAATATTGTATATACAGTAGTGTTCATTTATAACGAACCCGTTTCAAGCGAACTTCTAGGTAAAACGAACTAATTCGAAATGTGCGAGCCAAGAGCGTTTCACTTACTTCTCCGTACCACGAACCCGGTTATAACGAACCGTTTCTACCGATCCCTCCGAGTTCAGTTTAACCGGACACCACTGTATATATGTAACTATATATGACGTCATTTACTGCAAACGTGTTATCACGAAATTTGCGAAATCTCATAATTGCATAATAACCACATACATAGTATTCATCTCTAATTTATTATACAGATACAGATAATAATTATTCGTGTTAATTTAATTTATTTATTGATTAGTTTCAGGATGGTGTTAGTCCTGAATGGTGTTCTACAAGAAGAATGTCCACTTGATTCCCGTTCATTATATCATGCCCATCCTGTTTATCGAGAAACAGCAGCTCAATTATTGGCAATTCCAAATAAAGTAATTGGTCCAGTTGGACTTCTTTATGTTCAACAAAGAGAATTAGCTGCTACTGTGCCACATGACAGTAAGTTTCTTATTAAAATTTAATTTAATTAATTTTTTGTCTCTTGTTGGTCGTCAATTAATTGATTGTTTTAATTTCTTTTTTCTTCAGAACATGTCAGTATTTTAGGATCGGATGATGCCACCACGTGCCTCATTGTTGTTGTTAGGCATTCAGGTTAGTATCATTTTTTTTCTGGGTTGTTATATATTATTTAAGAATCTATATGGTTTGGTTCATCTACCTCGATCAAATCAAGCGATAATTTATTCAAATAAGATTCAGATTACGGTATTTCTTGATCTGTAATATATGATAAAGCCGATAAAGGTTTCAAGTCTTAACAATTTTGCACGGTTTTTTTACATGAAATATTACAAGTAATAATAGTGAATTTATTAAGTCATTTAAATTTCATAGATTCATTAATAGTGTTAATAAAATTAACAGTATTTTTTTGCTATCATTTACAATATGATTTGGAGTTCTCGATCATCAATTTCGCAGTGGATTCTTTACGTTTCACAATTTATTTTTCTTTGGAATTATTGTTGTCGCACATACAGGGTGTCAGGAAGTTTTCAGAGAAATTGAAAGAAAATTATATAGCAGTCTTAGAAATTTGGTGAATATTGACTTCTGCAGTCAAATCACTTTGCGGTAGAACCCAACAAATAAGTTTGATTACTATGTCAGCAACAATAGACAATTTTAATTTACAATCTTAAACAGATGCATAGACAAAAAAAGATTCGCAGCTAAAAGCGAAAAAGCAAAACCCAAGTAAGATTGTGAATTAAAATTGTCGATTGTTGCTGCTGCAGTAGACAAACTTTTTTGTTGGCTCCTACCAGAGATGAAGGGTAAAGTAGGAAAATTAGCCCCTTCACTTCTATTTTTTTTTAAACTGATGTACTTTTGCGGCGGGTGCGGGTTACGATTTTACTCTATTCAGGTCCGCAAACCAATCTTTAGCGCCTATAGAGATCCGGTGCTTATGGCTGGGGCTACACTGGCCATAGGCTAGTTACGGCTCTATCTCCTACCACAAAGTAATTTGACTTATAAGCTGATATTCACTAAAATTCATTGTACTGTGGTTTCAATGGACCATGGTCACCACCCACTCGAATGGTAGAAAATTGCATCATTTTTCCCACCAAACAATTCTGGTTCTGAACCATTTGAATTGGTAGGGCGCTTATACTTCTAATGTCTAGAGAGTACTACTTGTTTTAAACATTATTATGGATACGTTGACAATGTTCAAAACAGGTAGTACCCTCTATATATTAGAAGTATAAGCACCCTATCAATTCAAATGGTTCAGTACCAGAATTGTTTGGTAGAAAAAGTGACGCAATTTTCCATCATTTGAGTGAGGCGTGAACGGGACCCATTCAGTTACAAACAGCGTTATGCCTGTGACCTGACACCCGGTATACGTACACGCGTTTCTCTGACCGGTTCCACAAACATTTATACAATATAATGTTTGACTGGTTTGTAACGCGCGCTAGATGTACCAACAAGATAACATCGAATAAAGAATAAAGTTAAAACGTACAAGTCTTGTACATAATTGCAGAGTACTCATCCATATGAAAATGAGTACTTGTTGAATTGTTCGCACCATGTAATATACCTACCCATACAAAATAACAATAATGAGGCGAAAAAATTACTTAACAATTTGACCATATACGTATGTGATGATACTGATGATATATACGGAATTTATTTTGCATTTTTAACATTTAATAACTACAATTATTATTATTATCGAAAAATGTTATTAAATTATTGATTTTATAAAATGACGTAAATTTTGTTTATAAACGAAACTTATTTATTTCATATTAGGCTATCAGTTATAAATAATTTTTTTAGTTTAAATACGATAATATGATGACATCCCAACTATATTTGGTTTCTACTTGTTGTTCTACAAACAAAAAGACTGTATTAGAAGTGACACCCTGTATAAAATGAGAAATACCAGTATATGTGCTACAAGTTATTAATCAAATTCAATGTAGCTGATAATAATCGTACTAGCTGTAGCTGCTGCTGCTGCTGTTACTTTCACTGACAACCAAATTTTATAATTGTGATTTATTCATTATTCTATACAATACTCATGGTCATTTTTCATTTGAAAAATGAAAAATAAAAATATATTGCTTTCCTTGCCATTATTCCATCGCTATTGAATCTCTTATTTTTTAAATGTTTTTATTGGTAATAAATACCCGATAATTCTGATATATTGCAATGTGTTCTTGTAACGGTCAGGATCTGGAGCCGTTGCTCTAGCCCATTTAGATGGTTCTGGCACCGATGAAGCTGTCTGTACAATGGTGCAAAGAGTCCAAGAATTGGCACTCGGTTATCCAGAAGGTCGAATTGAATTGCAATTAATTGGTGGATTTAGTGATGCTAGACATTATTCCGAGGAATTATTCTATAATGTAATGAGTAAGTCGATTGTTGGATAATTAATAGGATATTTGAATTTGGCTGAAATTCAAAATTATCAAATAATATTCCAGCATCGTTCCATAAACATCCAGTAGAAATCGATTTAACATTAGCCTGTGTTGGTGAATTGAATACAACAATCCGGGCCGGTATCCATTGGCCAATTATCTATGGTATAGGTGTGAATTGTAAAACTGGTGAAATATTCCCGGCTACATTCCCGGATAAAGGTCCAGATCAAGCATTGAGATGTTCTCGATTTTTGACTGGAGTACCACAGGTCTATAAATTCCGTTTCTAATATTTTAAACGAAATCTAAATTGTTGTTTTTTTTTTTGGTTTTATAAAGGTTTTAGATATTTATGATTGTAATTTGGGATTGTTGCGAATTGGACCATTCAATTATGAACCATTACGTGGTGTTGACTTATGGTTGGAACAAAGTGACGACTTTATTTTACAACATTTATCGACATCACCAGAAGTCGAACCGCCACATTTTGTAATGCAGGTATGCTCAATAATTCTATTTTATGATTATTTTCACTTTATTGATTATTAGGATTTCAGTGAAACACCGTTTTTTTGGGGCCAAGGTTTCATCACCGTGTGGTAACTTGACGCCCTGAAGAAGTTACCACACGGTGACGAAACGTTGGCCCCCAAAAAATTAGAAAATACAACCACCGGTGTTTCACTGGAATCCTAATAATCAATCAATTGGAATTTTGATAAAT
>JAZBHA010000240.1:0-10893 GCA_037464855.1 Iselma pallidipennis | reverse complement strand
TGCCACTTTGAAATACATTCAAGATAACCAGTTTCCAGCAGTTACAGTCTTTAGAGATAATCGTCCACATTATTATCGACGAGATGAACATTCTGGCACTTGGACACCAGTCAGATATTAAATATATTCCCAAAATGAGTTGTTGATAATAAATATTATGTGTATAAAAAAAAAATTATATCTAATTGTTGTCCAAATATTGTATAAATATTTTTGCAAATTAATTCTACATAAGTGTCTCTATGATTGAGAAATTTTTGCTGATAATAACAGCACACGGTTTTTTTTGTTTGTCTTGTTTTTATCAATTCAGTTTAGACAGAAAAAAGAAAAAAAAGAGACTGGAACGATTCTGTTGTTTATTTATTAGAATCGGACCAAATATTATAAGCTTTCCTAGTTAAAGTTTTTTTATTCTCTTTTAATCCATTTTTTTGTGATTGATTTTAATAAGTATATTATATTTCAAAGGTTTTTATTATTATTATTATTACTATTAGATTTACTGCCAGTAAGTTTTTTCTTATCAATATCAGATTTATTTTGTTACTATATTACATTATCATGCTTTAGTTAAATTTGTTAATTGGGTTGTTGAATAATATTGAAATAATTAAACATTGCCATTGCTTGAAATTGTTACTTTTTTCCCCGCCTTCCCTATGACATTGTATTAGGGTGAGTATACACGGAGAGATTTGTCTCTCCTAACTGTTCCCTTCGCTCGCGACAAATAAAGAGGTAGATATACAGTTGGATTCAAACGCAACTCTTCATCTTTATCTTAATCTCTAAAGCGTTGCTTGACAGTTAAAATCAATCCAAACGAAAATCTTCATCTTCTCCCCACCCATTTACAGCTGACAAACTCGGCCGATAGTAGATAAGTTCACATAGAAAAGGACGGGGATATAAACTTGCGATAGGAACAAGGATAGATATATGATTTAAATGTCCCGCTAAGCTTGCTGGCAAGCAAATCCTTAAAGAGAAGAAGATAAAGATGTAGAGTTGCGTTTGAATCCAACTGATAACCTGTCTCTCTAAAAATAAAAAACGAATTATCTTTTGTCTCTTTTGCCAAAAGGAGGGAGAAATCGCTCCGTGGTGTATACGCACCCTTGCAATCTAACAACTAATAGAAGTGTAAAGTATGAATTGGTAAAAGTATTAAAAATGGTGTGCTGATAACAGGCATTAGTGCTCTAATTATGCTGTTACTTAAAATTGTTTTTTTTCCACTCTCTCTCTCTCTCGTTTATGGTATAATTGCTAATAGAAGTGTAAAATATGAATATGCAGATTTCATAACATTAACAAAAGTATTAAAAGACATGATGCTTAAAAACGACGCTGATAAGATAAGAGGCTTTTGTGCTCTCATTATAATAAAACGAATTTTTCTTTGTAATTTCGGTTTAGTTGTATACCATTTACTGTTATAGGCAGCATCTGCTACAGATTCACTCTAAAAATGAAAAAGAAATCTAGTTTTATCATTTCCATTTTTGTATTTTTTTAAACTCGGTTATAACGACTCCTCGTTATGCGTACAAATCTAGCACAGTCCAAATAGTGCTCACTTCATTTATTTATTTTCTAGGTCCATTGAGTGTCGTTATAACCGTGTTCCACTGTATTTACTTCATCAATTAGTTGTTGTCCATAGTAACAAGTTAAATATAAAAGAAATATCCATCCGAGTAAATGTAAAACATATCGAGTTTTTTCGTTAAGACTTGTTGCTAGATTTATTTGGAAACCCAATGCACTTAAAACCAACGATGTTACGGCAACGTAAAGGACCATCATGGTATTAAATATTTCATTAACTTGTTGGGCATACCTGAAAATTGTAATTGTAATCTTTCAGGATATTTCCGAACCGGACTCACCAGTGGAACCTTGTAAATGATAAGGTATTTTATAAGGATAACGGCCCAAAAGTTAAGCAGTAGCAGTAGCTGTAGCTCAAGATTTTCTAGGAGTAACTAAACTCGTCCAGCTGCAGCCGAGGGCGAGCACGTGAGTTATTTTAATGATTGAAGTCCTCGTGGACGGTCTTCTCCCCACCTATTTGCAGCTGAAACACTAACTACACACCATAGAGCTTAGAATTTACTTTGGTTTGATCCACGTACCGAATACAACAGTCCTAGTTGACATTCAACAACGACTTTGTTCTGAATCCCCTCGATCTTATTTAATTAACATTCCTGTATATCCCATATCATCAGGACCGTAGTTAGGATAGTTGAGCTACCGATAAAAAATGCTGAACTACCTCGGGTATAGTCTGTCCACCCAGTCATGAGCTAAATGGTCATAAAACTTCTGTATGAACCAAAACATTGATACTGGTAGGAATGTGGTCGAACCACTGGCTCAGTTGACCATGTTAGACTATCGCCGACATACGCTTCTAGGTAGTCTCTTCCTAAGCATCTGCTACACACTTTCGTTTATACTGAACATACAGCTTAACTTGAATCGCTGTACTTCATTGAACGTAACCAAACTTTACATGTGCGTTAGAAAAAGATAGATACAATAATGAGTGTTCGTACTAGTTCGAAATTTTGTGATCATTTTGCTCATGATTCGGTGAACCGACTATAGTTTTTGTTCTGCGTATCCGTAATATTCGCCTCTAGGCGCTCTCTTAGGCTATGTTCTCATGGTGGATTGTGGAGCGTGTCAGAATTCAGAATATCTCGAAATTTTGAAAATCCTCACTTCTGATTGTCTAAAGCCGTACAAGCCACGCTTCAGAATCCACCATGAAGACATAGCTTTACTGTTCTGGCTATGACCCGTCTTATCATTTACGCGTTTCCACTAAAGAATAAAATAACTGATAATATAAATACTCTATTATAGCAATATGGTATCTGATACAAAAATCGACTTTTTCCTCGACTATATCAGCCTCTTCGTCATCACAAGCTGTTAGTAAGATCTTTTTTAAATGTTGCAACTGAGCAATAAGATGAATCAATAATCCTTAAAAAGAATCATTATTATTACTATTATTTCTATTTTTATTAAGAATTGTTGAATGTGTGAACCTATAAGACACATTGTAGCTGCAAGTACCCCTAAAGCAATAGTCGAACACACCGATAATTGCACAGTAAAAGAGATTTTGAAATTTAAAGGTTTACTGGCATCATATGGCCACCAGCTTCTTACAGCTAAACCACAAGGATCCTTTTGACGATAATAATCCGATAATCGGTGTTTATTGCAATTATCAATGTCAAATAATGGAATGATAGCATTAACAAGAACACCATTAATAAAATACATTAGCATCCCTAAAATTAACAAAAAAAAGGATGAATTTACACAAATTAATAATTAATCAAATATATGGCTACAACATTTTGTATATGTTCGTGTTTTAATTTCAGCTTCTTCAATAATCTCTATATCACAAAACTGACGAAATATATCAATTCTTTCAACCAAATTAGCAATTCCTTTAAATCTTGATCGAAAACAAAAGTACAGAAAAAAGAAACTATATATAACAAAAATTCCAACTATACCAGCTAGGACAGCACTTATATCTTCCATACCATTAAGAAACTAGAAGAATTTTCATTTTTTTTTGAAAATTTATAAATATTTGTTATAACTTACTTGCTGAATTAGAACAGCAGGAACTGTGTAAGTTGCTATTGCTAATATTGTGATAAAAACGGTACGGATAAGAGAATCCATTCGAGGACTTAGATTTTTATAAGGCCAGAAGCACAAGAGTCGTAACAGTTTTATGTTCAATTCTAAAATCTCCATTTTACTGAATAAAAAAATTGTTAAAATACTACGGTTTATATAGGATTTTTTTAAATAAATTTTTTAGAATTGTATTGACGGCTTTGTTATCTTCATTTATTAGAATGGCTGCATATCATTTAGTAACATATGCTGGTCTTTAATTATCTCTGAATAATTCTTATAAATCGATTTCGTATCAAAGATTGGCTTGTCTATTTGAGAAGGTTGACATTTTTCAATTTATTCTCTTTAGTGCATTCTAAATTGTTTATTATATCCTTCAGGAATACAATAGCTAATTGTGTGTCTTCCAGTATTCCAGTGCATGACTTCTACAAGAAATGCTCTTTTGAGACTTTCAGCGTATGCCTTCATTAGGATGCCATGGGTGTTATAAATATATAGTGAGCCTCACGAGAATTGAATAGTTGACTCCGACTTTTAAACATGGTTAACCACACTAGCAATGAGGGTCGTCATAAAGCTGTCCAAACCCTCTTCAAAATACTAAACAGATCCGTACGATCTTTATTCATTGGGCTTTCTTAGAATTTCTATTTATCTGAAAATATGCCCGAATGATGAATGATCATTTGCTTTCATTCTGGTTCTAGTTAAGTACGGACCTAGACCAAAAGTAAACAAATACACTAGCAAGGCTAGTTTTACTACTATCGGTAGTCGAAGTGCTGTAAAAGACCCTTAAAGTAATTGGGCATGAAAGACCCAATTATATTCAATTCAAAATGGCTCAACTATACCTTCGAAGGTACGGCATACACGAGCCGGCAGATAGCTGCCATATACAGGTGTATCCAAATAAAAGTGTGGTCTTGAAGAATACAAGAACAAAAGAAAAGACAAATATTAGCAATTTCTACTACATGAATCTGAACGTCGATTCCCCGCTTCAAATGTTGCAAATGATAATAATGGGACAGTGGCAGTGGGACATTCGCAGCTTCGTTATCTTGTAAACTATAGCAAAGTGAATCGTTTTTCTCATCTCGCTTTGATTCATGTATCAGTGATTGACAATATCTGCAATTTCTCTTCCTCTCTTGTTCCACAAGACCACATTTTTATTTGGATATACTTGTATGTACCTTCATAACGCGACGTTCACATACCCAGAGCCGGTCCTGACCACAATGTATTAATTATTTTGACTAAGTTCTCTAGCAGAAGTATTTCCAAAATCACCGATAACTGTGTACATAAGTCTTTCCAGTCTTGTTCGTCGGTACATACAATAAAAACTGACCCATTATAAACCATCAGCTCAGAACTGGACAAGGGGGATATGGGGAGATTTCCCCCGAGGCCAATGAGTTTTTGAGAGCTAAATTGTGTTTGAAGGGCCACCGATAATCTTTTAAGGTATTTTTTTTTATCATCTACTGAAGAGATATCTTCTTTTCTTATAAATTGCCCCAAGGCCAAGGTAAGTCAGTCCGGCCCTGATAACATGTAGATTTTTCAATAATGAGTATAAAGATTGTTTGAATTGCTATTTGGCCAAATATTTTATCAAATTTGAACGGAATTGGAACATTTTTATCATAATTGAATGCAATTGAACCTTTATTTTCATAAATTAAAATAATATCATCATACATATATATATATATATATATAACGTACATATAAATATGTACGTACGTTAACTTCTTAATTCTTTTTGTAAAAGTGTCATTGTTGGTAAATGGAAGTTCACTCATAAAGTTTCATGTTTCAAATGTTTTAGTACAGTTTGCGTGACTATTTGCATACACGCATAGTACACGATAGCACCAAAACAGGAGACATTATTGGATATTTAAGGGTGAGTTCTATGGGGGAGATTTATTTAAACTGAAAAGAAATTATCATAAAATTTATGATTCTAGACAATTGGATCGATATGGTTTATTTTACTTATAAATACAATCAGTTGAAAAGTTATAGGTAAGATCAGTGGCATAACGAGGCTATGACCAGTGTGGTCCTGGCAATAGTCGCAATCTAATCGAAGCTCTCAAAACAGAAGCACTAACAAGAACAAACAAATTATAAAATTTAGTTCTAAAGGTCTTCTAGGTTCAAGAGTCAGTACCGGACGCTTGCATCGAATCTCTGATTATCGTATCTTTCAGACGCTAAGGTACAACTGATTTTAGGCTTACTAATTGTTTGAAAAATTGTGACCTCTGATGATCTGTGTGCAGAGCTTTATAAGCAAATTGAGTCTCAGAAATAGAGACCCCATCGCCATTATCCACGAAATTATCTATCTACACGAATCTCTCCTGTTTTTCCAGTTCCCATCGGTGATCATGAAATCCAACAATTTCTCCCACAATGTCTGTTGCTATGAAATCATGACGCATCATTTCGATTTAACAGAATTATCGACCGAACAACTGGCTCATAGTATATAAAGCCTTGCCGGAGACTTTTCACGAGACAATTTCCATTTAGATCTCTCCTACAAACAACAATATGTATACCAATCCGAGTAATACGTTCAAGAAACAAAAAGCTGGTACCGGCTATGTGGTACGACCACGATTAGGACCATCGAGAAGTTCCTATACGAAATCACTATTTTCACCTAGTGAGAAAAAAAAGAAAACCAAGTACGTAGAAAATTTAAATATGTATGAAGTAGATGTGACGTAAAAATATCGATCAGATGTAGTAGAGAAATACTGTGAATACAAACATTTGTTCAAAGTTGAGTTCGATTTGTGGTTGTTTCTGATTTAAGGAAATTCGACGGTTTAAAAATGGATTATCGTAAAAAACCCGATTATGCTGATACAGCATATCGTGAAGCTGTATCACGTTTACGGATTCTATTAGCTGAAAGTTATATACCGATCAGAAGAACAACAACACCACGAGAAATTGATAGTGGCGGTGAAGGTGATAATCAGTCTTTGGTAAGTGCACATAGTAGAACTTCCAGATTAGGACGTCGATCCTACTATGATTATCTTCCTGTATTACCAAGACGATATAATTATTATTATCCAACATTCACACCAACAGAGTTTCTCACAAAAGAGACTACAAAAGCAACACTGTAAGTTTTCATGTAAAATTTATCAGTTTTTTGGTCAAAAAAATGATGTTTAGGGAGCCGTCAAAACTGGAAAGTAACGCCATTCCACCAGAATTGATGTCTTTTGTTGAGAAACAAGAAAATTACATTGAACAATTGGAGAAGGAATCCAGATTTTGTCGGGTAAATACTTCAGTTTTTGTCCAGAAAAAATAATAATTAAAATCTCGCATTTCGAAGGAGGAACTGTCATCTTTACTGCTGAAAGTAAAGGATGTGATCAGTGAAAATAAAAATCTACACGAAAAACAAAAAACGTATCTGATAAAATCGGTTTCTAATCATCTAGAAACTGAAACAGATACTGAAACTGATTTTGATTTTACTGAAAAAGTAATACATATCACTAATCTAGTAAATATTGCAATTAAAATTGTATTTTTTTGTTAGATATTGGCATCACCAACCAAACCGAAGAAAACTCAGATTTTTGAAGGTCCGGCTATCGTTTACGAATCACGAATCTCTGAATTAGAAGCACAATTAACACAAGCCAGAATCGATTTAAAAGCAGCTCTCGAAAAGAACGAGTCCTCCAAAAACCAATTAGCTGGTGGAAATTTTTTGAGTGATGATAGTTATAAGAATAAAATTGATACTCTTCAGCGGTATTTACTTTATTGATTTGTTTTGCTAATTGATCTATTTTTTGGGATTAAAATTGTAGCGAAAAAGAAATGCTCCAGGAGACGGTTACAAAATTACAAGATACTTTAGCCAAGATTCGTAATAAAGAGAATGATGCCAGTGATAAAGTTCAGAGGACTTTGAATGCTGCCGAACAGGCTCAGTTCGAGAAGAATGCTGCTGAATTGGAAGTTCGACGATTAAAAGATGAACTAGATCGTCAGCATTCGAAACTAAGAGATGCTATGTCAGATCAGGTAATATTTTAGCATAAAATTAATGTTTTTATTGAAGAAATGATTTTTTTTGTCAGACAAGAAGAATCGCAGAAGAACGAAATGCTGTTGAGAGACGCTATAATCAGCATGTTGAACAATTAACAGCTGAATTAGGTGTACAATGGGAAACTATCAATAAATTACAATTCGAATTGGACAAACAACGACGTGAAAATACTGATCTAAGTCGTGAAGTGGCACAAAAACAGGCAACAATTGACGAAATCAAAAAAGATACGCAAACTAAAATTAGTGAGTTTTTCCTGGTTTCTTTAGAATTGTCTAATAAATTTCTTTATCCGATTCTAGTGAGTTTAAGGTCGGATCTTGGTGTTAACAATGCTGAAAAAAGCACTCTTGAACAACAAATCGCCAATCTTCAATTGGCTAAAGAGAAACAAGAAAGACAATCAAAACAGGAACAAACAAGACTTCAAGATGAAATCCAATCATTACGCCAACGTTTGGATCGTGCTGATGCTGATCTAATTCATAGTAAACGGGAAAATCTTCGTCTATCCGAACAGATTGCATCTTTAGAGAAAGAGATGAAACTGAATGCAGCTTTAAGTGAAGAGAAGAATCTACCGAAATCAGGCGAAATATTAAGTCTACCAGCACCTAAAGATGAGAAATTAGTTTCTCTTATCCATGACATGGAAACAAAACATGGTAAGTAATAGATAATGGGGTTGGAAAAAAACCGAGATTCACCATGAGTTGATTCGGGAGATTCCCCTTTATTTCCTTTCACATTTCCTTTTATTTCTTAATGTTAATATCACCATATATGTTGTTGCAGCGGCTACTGTAGCCGAATTTGAAGACATGATCCAATCCCAAAATCAACTCATGGGCAAACTCTCGAATGAATGTCACAGTTTAACTCAGAAATTGGAAGCAGCAAACTCGAAACATAAGTAAGAGAAACAATAGATTTTTTCCCTTCTTGTTGTAAACAATTAGAGGTTTGTTTTTTTGGAAAATTCTATTCTATTCTATGTAAAGACAACTAGTAGTCTAATGATGGCTTGTGTTTGGTAGGGACGGATCAGGCAAGTACCAAAAGCGAGTCCGATTCGCCAACAGTCCGACCAACCAAACGCAAGGAACCCATCAAAGTAGATATCAGTGTTAGAGTGGTACCTGTAGGTAGAAAGGTCAGTTGACTTTATTTTCTTCTTCTACTTCTAAACATTTAGAATATTCTGGAAATTTTTATAAAAATCTGGATTTTTTTGATTATTTAGAACTGACAAAGCTAAATTCCGAGACAAAAAACATCTTATGAATCGATTAATCAACATACAAGATTGGTCGAGGACATTCGATGAAGATTACTACAAACATTATGTACAGGTAATGGAGGTGATTTGTTCTAATATCGTTTTTTCTGTAATTGTTTCTAGGGAGGAGATACGAGAACTCCAAACTAGCCTAGATCGTTTAGATAATAAATTAAATCAGTCACAGACTACCTCCTCCAGTGTCAAAGGTATTCCCCCTAAAATCTGAAACAATAAAAGCTTTACACTAGAAATTATCGAATTATTTGCCTGTCACTGTTTATTTTGCATTAAAATCGGTAGTCTGTATATTTGATTTAGGTGTAGAATTTTATAGTTTTAACTTTAGGTTTATGTTGTTTAATTGTTCTGGTTCGTTTCTTGATTTAGATGAGGTCCATACAGATAGCTATGACAAAACTGCACTTTCGCCAATAACAACCAACTATCCTCCAAACCAGTCAAGTAATTTAAGTCGCAGCAATAGTATTGGAAAAAATGCAAGTAACATTCAGTCAAGAAAAAACAGTCAAATTGAAGCAAACGATCCAGATCAACAACAATACGAACAATATCCTGATGGAAATCAATTGAATTACATGACACAAGAACAATATGACCAGCAATATGGCAATGATCCATATCAGCAATACCAGTATGATCCTAATCAGCAATACAATATTGAAACCAATGAACAATATTTAGCCGACCCAGATCAGCAATATACCACTGATCCAGATCAGCAATACACTACAGATCCCAACCAACAATACACTACTGATGCTAGTCAGAAATACATTACTGACACAAATCAGCAATATACTGCTGAGTCAAATCAGCAATATACCACTGATCCAAATCAAGAATATGTTGCTGATCCAAATCAGCAATATACTCCTGAAACTGTTGATCCTGTTGATTCGAAAAATTCAACAAACCGATAATATTGAGGATTATGTAACTCGCTTTACCTGCTTTTTTTGATATATTTGTAAATATAATTGTAACAAAAACAACAATCAAATATAATAACCAAATAGTCCAATGTCTTTATATTGGAACAACTTTGTCACAAAATTGAATTAAACCATATTCACCGATTTCCATCCATTTTTCATTTTTCGCTTGAATTTTCTCTGCAACACCCGGCTTCAAACCGCATACAATATCAGCTTTGATTGTACGTAAAGTAACTAATTTCGTTGGATGGAAACCTTGTAATGCTTTTTCAATTGGTGTTGTTGGCTCCCAATTCCTTTCACCAAATAATTTTCGATAATTTAAATCACCTTTAAATATTGCTAATTTTGCTTCACTTAATTGTTTATAAAGTGAACGTTCAACTGATGCCATCTCCGAATAATCAACTGGTAATATCCAAAAATCATTTTCTATAAGTTCCCATGATCTATCATAATAATATTGATCCCATCTATTACCCAATGTTTTTAATGTTTCATTTTGATGTGTTTTTAATTCATTTATAAACCAATGGTAATCATGAATCGTTACATCAGATATAAACCAAGGGATTGTTTTTACATATAGTCGGATTTTTTCAGCGAATTTCTTTGAAATCAAATAATCAGCTACACATAAATCCGTAAATAATTCATAGCCGGCGTTATCAAAAATAATATCTAATAAAAATAAATATCGTTTTAATATATAAAAATGATAATAAAATAACCGGGATATTACCAATAATTTTCGAATTTGTTGGATTATTATCAGAAACAACTTGCCAAACTTTCTCTGAATCATCCGACAAAATATTTTCTTCTAATTCACTTAAAACCGACATTTGATGATT
>JAZBHA010000239.1:75540-92081 GCA_037464855.1 Iselma pallidipennis | reverse complement strand
GGGGAGAGGCTAGGCTTGGTGCGCCAACATGTAGTCACCCTAATATTCATATCATGAGATAGTAGGCAACTGAACATACACTGACAATACTCAAAACGGCTGGTACTGGTAGTACCCTCTAGTAGATGTTAGAAGTATATGCGCCCTTTCAATTCAACCGGTTCAAGTCCATAATATCTGGTAGGAAAAATTGCGTTATTTTCTACCATTTGAGTGGAGGCAAGCATGCACCACATCAGAGGTTCGAATCATAAGAGGATTATATGAAAGCGACAGCCTAAGCCCATTATAGTTCTGCATGGCATTAAATCCACTCAGTAGAATGCTGACGCGACGCACCTATGGGTATTCCATTGATCAACAAACGAAGCTGTCTCATCTATTCTATACGGATGACCTTAAGATATACATGAGAGGCCCACAACAGCTACAGGGAGCCTTAAAAACAGTTAAGCTCTTTAGTGACACAATTAAAATGAAGTTAGGTGGATCTAAAAGTGTGCAGTCCTCCATGTGGAAAAAGGGAAAATCGTAGGTACTGAAAATATGGCTTTTATAATGACAACAGCTATGAATACCTAGGTATCCAACAGACATTCGAAATCAAAAAGAAATATAATAAAGAGAAAGCAGAAAACATTTACGGCGTTGAATGTTTGGGGTACTTGACTGAGCAAGAACAGACCTAGAACGGCTGGACCGCCAGATAGGAACCGCATTGACAAAGCATAGAATGCTGCACTCAAACTCCGCTATTGAATGACTGAATGCACCCAGACCGATGATGGTAGAGGACTGGCCAACTTGTAGATATTACACAGCAAACAAGTAGAAGAACTTAGGAGGTACTTTTTGAGGAGCAACTTACCATTTCACCAGCATATTGCCGCTGTAGGCCATACATGGTAGATACTACGCTAACTTACACCAAAATGAGGCGAACTGTGGTCAATTCAGTATATACTTGGCGGCGGGATACCTCTTTCCGAAAACGGAAAGCACTATTATGGCCATCCAAGACCAATTAGTCCCAACTAGAAATTACTGCAGGTATATCTTGAAAGAACAGTTGGAGAATTTAATATCCGCCTGCAGTCATATGGCACCCACTTGTTACACCCGAAGGCATGATGTTATGGGGCAGTTTGTACACCAGCACCTACAACAAAAGTGGAAATTTACCAATAAATTGATTCCATATTACAAGTACTCACCCGAACCGGTCCTGGAGAATGAGAACTGCAAGATACTATGGAGCCCCCCTATCATAACTGATAGGCTTGTTCAACACAACAAACCGGATATTGTTCTTTGGGATAAACATGACAGAAACTGTTCCAATTTTGAATCGAAACATTACGACACAACGGCGCAAAACACGTATAGGACAAAAATTTTTGGTGTTTGATAACAACGACACATTTGAAATGAAGTTGCATAATGTCCTTTGTTGTTACAAGTTTCTAATCAGTTGATTTTAAGACATCGACGAGTCAACATCAAAAATTTACTAATCCCTCAATTTAAATGAAATAGTCAATGTCCTGGAGATTGTGAGTCAATCAGTGCAAGTGCGGTGATGAAATTACCACTAACAATAGATCGTAAAAGTTATCAATGTGAAGTGTTTAAAGATTAAGTGTTTTCTAAATGGACCACCACCATCCACCATCGATGGTCAGTGTTGGGGGAAAGGGTCTTCTTTTTTGAATTGCGGTAAGTCTGAACAGCGTGATATAAGGAGAGATGACGTAATCCATGAAGCCCTAAGTAATAAGTCTTTCTCCTTTTTTACTCCTCTTATATTTCCCATCGGCATTCAAACACCGCCAGTATTAGAGAGTTAAAGGTTTGCAAAAATTATAGAAAATAGACAAATTTTTGGTTTGTGATAATAACGATACATTCAAAATAAAGTTGCATAATCCTCGTTGTTGTTAGTAATTTGGTGCCAGTTTTTGCCAGTGGTGCAACTGATGCACTCTGTTTGCGCTCTAAAGCTTTTCCGAACGCTGTGAAACATTTAGTGAAATATTACAAAAGAAAAGGAAAAGAATTTTGTGACAGGAATACTGATTTTTCTACATTTCTGCTTCTTTGAATTCGATTTTATTATCACAAAGAGAACGATACAATTTCAACCGAAATTTCCCATGAAAATCAACAATATTCGCAATAATTTATTGTTGATTCTCATTGAAATTTATCCTGGTTTTTGTTACAAAAAAAAAAGAGAAAAACTGAACAATTTCTTGACAAGATTGCTTGTTAATAATAAAGTAAATATTGTTATAATTTATATACAATTATGATACAAATATCTATAATTCAGCCCTATATATAAATATAAAGAACCAACAAATTTTTTTAAGTAATCAACCCATCTAATCAATCCATTTTCTTTTCCAACAACAATTTAGTATTTCAATAGGCAATTATTAAATTAAAATTAAATTAAATTATGCAACATAACTATATTCTTCACTAGAATGCGGTGTCCTTTCAATATATTGTTTATCAATTAGAGATTCAATACATTTTTTAATTAAATGAACACTAGGCGCAAACGAAACCTTCGACTGGGCATACACCTAATTAATGAATTAATTAAAGTAATTTAAGGGGAAAAATTGGAAATTTTCAAATAACTCACCTCCTGTATTAGAGCATTATGTTTGAGCACTTTCCGTGATTTCATTATCCGTACAATAGCCGCCTGTAAATACATTTTACGATCTTCCTCAACTGAATTCATAGTCTGTTCAATTTCTTGTGGTGACTCCTTCTGTATAGCGGCATTTATACGGAACTTGGTACGTTTATTATTATAATCCATATTTAAACGCAATACAGTTTCAGGCTTTAAATCCTAAAAAAAAGGAAACCGAAGTTATACTCAATTGTATCCAAAAACGAGTCAATTCCACTTAGTAGGTGGCGCCACCGGTCGAGCTTGACAAAGTGACGTCATTCTCTATAGAGTGTGTAGAGATGGAATTGACCCGATTTTTGTACAAAAACACAACAACTTACCGTCGAATCAGCTAATAATAATTTACAGTCAATTAAACTAATCGCATATCGATGATATTGTTCCGGTGTTAATTGTAAATTTTCACGTATCTCTTTATATGTTAATGTATCCGTATTTTCAAATAATAATAATGTGGCCATTTGAAATGTTTGCATTGTCACTAAATATGGTTTCTTTAAATGGCCCAATTTCAATTCAGCTTGACATAAATTATGTAACCATGTTAATTTGCGACCATTAAATCGATTATGATAGAACGTTTCGAACTGGAACAAAAATTATGTTAGAAAAACATTAGTTTTTGTATAGAATTGTATCTTTTACCATTTGAACACTTTTCTCTAATTGTCTGGGATAAGTGAATGGATTATTTGTTGTTTGTCCTAATGGCCATGCACCAGCTTGTAATACATAAATACTAAAATTGATACCTAAATCGATATTCTCTTGTTTGAGAAATGTATTGAATTTATTATTCAAATCAGCACTAACGGACATATCAGTAAACATACGATGTAATTTACTAGTAAACTCATAGCCACATGCCTGTTTCAAACGATTTATCATCGCCTCTTCTGCATCCATACTTTGTGTCTGTTGGTGGATTAAACGTTTTGCCAACATACGTGAATAGAACTTTTGAAACACATCTTTATCATCAATATATTTAAATATTGTTATACTTTCTGCCAATTTCTCATCAACCTATAACACAAAAAAAAAACGAAAAAAAAGTGTCCCCAATGACCTCACTAATCGGTCAAGTCAAGTCACTCGATGGCGGGAAAGCAGTTGTCGCCCTCTAGTTGTTAGTAGTATAAGCTTACACTCACACTTTCCCGCCAATCGAATGGCCCATTGTTGTTACCTCTGAATCACTGATGCCTTTACTGGACTTTCTCAATAAAGTATCACAATATTTCGCTAGAAATTCGGGACTTTTACAAACTGGTTTCCCATGACGATGATTAATCACTGAACTACAGGCCTTATCTAGTGCACCCATGAAATTCTGATCGGATTTAAAGACTTCCTGTATTAATTGTTTGTATTTCTTATAAACACCCAACATATTTTCAACGAATGTTATATGGATATTTTCGGCATCAATATTACCAACAGCCTATAAAAGCACACAAAAAAAACACCAAAATTTTCAATTTTTGTGGTGAAAAATAACAATTTACCGCCAATCCTTGTGTTTTAATGTGATCTAAAACTGTATCAACTAGAACAACCATAGCATTCTGTACACTTTTCAATAAATCGTACATATTCGATAGATCTTTCTTCCGTTCGCTTTGCACCATATTCATACATTCACTATACAAGAATTCTAAATGTTCAGCAACCATATGAGTCTCACAACGTTGTGATACTTTCGGTAATGAGCTCGAATGCAAGAATCTTCTAGCTCGATATAGTTCCTCTTCGATTTTCGCTTTAACTTTCTCCATATACAGACTAACATTACGTTCTTGTAATAATCGGGCTGCATCCCGTTTAAAGTGTTCACCACTCTCATTCAGGAATTGTTCCTCGAATAGTTCTTGATACAATTGCAGTTGTGATTTCTTCTTGTAACTCTGCACGTCAACAAAACTCAATATAGTGCCACGAACCGCTTCAATTGATATTTTACATGTATTGTATTTCCGGTCATCATCAATACATTCTAATAATAATTTAACTAAACGTTGGCCCAACGGTGATATCATTCCACTCTGCCAGATCTCCAACGCCAATTCACCAATTTCCATTTGTTCGTTACTTGTTGTCTCCGTATTACCGTAAATTATCTCAGCATCGCTCAATTTTTGTTGTTTGATGTGTTGTTGATTCAAATATAAATATAAACTGTGCAAATATTGACTACCAACCGAATATTGTGACCAGTAATGGTAATAATTCTTGACTAAATGCGATTCACCATCCTCTTGGACTTTTACAAGTAATTTCGCAACGTGATCGATTAGGTATTGTTTCGTTTCGGCATACAGACGATCTGCCATGGGTTCAGGATGGGCTACACACAACGAATATACATCCCTGTATTGAAAACACCCCCAAAACAAACAAAATTATGAAACATCCCTCAATCAGTTTTAAAATTGGACTTACGAGAACCGATCGTTCCAGACTAGACGTGGCACATGGTCCAGTGTTATCACTCCTTTGATTGTATCCCGGATGGCACCCCATGTTGTACTAAAATCAACACGACGTGGTTTCAACGACATTTCCAACCCCCTTGTGTTGCTATTACAACGTGATCTTCAAACGATAATAATGACACAGCACAAAAAAAACGATCTAAAAATGGAACAACGATCTGTTTTAACACCAAATAGTCATAAATGTTTATAAATAACTTGGTAAATTTCTACAGTAAATTAGTCAGCAGATAGATATACCTTAACCTAATTCTTTGCAGGAGGGGGTGAAATTTTCAATAACCAACAAATCTGTTATCAATTCTAATGGGGTGAAATATTGTTGTTTTTTTCGAGTATTCTTATCAATTTTCAAACATTTCACTAGTTTTTTGTGTAAAAAAATAACCTATTTTGTCGTTTTTCTTTTATTTTTTTGTAGAAAAATATTTATAGAAACAAATGACAATCGTGGAAACAGCTGAACGATCAATTACCAACATAACTGACAAAAAATCACTAGAATTGGTGCTACATTTAGACACGTGGTGGCGGAGTTTATAAAATAGCGGGTCATTTTGAAATTTTCCAGTTACCGGGTCATTCAAAAATAATCAACATAAATAATAGGATTTTTATCATTTATTTATTGATAATGATAATAATAATAATAATAAAGTGTTATTTTGATAATAATAGTATATTACATATATTTTTTGTCTTTACAATATCGATAGTGAAATTAAATCCACTAAAAATGTACAATTATGCTATAATTTTGTTGTTGCGATTTTTTTTTTTTTTGGTTTGATAACATACGTTCTAAATATGGAACACCTAACATTTAAAAATTAATTGTTTTTGTTTTTTTTTTGGTTAATTCTTTGTTCTGTATTCGATTTATATGCAGGAAAGGTCGTATTTGTACAGTTAGAGGCTCCGTTCGCTCCGTTCGGTAACGTTTCGTCTCGAATGTCGCGACCCTTCTCTGTTCAAGGACATAACTGTCACATGAATCAATGGTTTTGCTGGCTAGACAGATGGTGACGTATGAAACGGACAGTTACGAACAGAGCGAACGGGGCCCATTACCTGTTTTGTGTATGTGTGAGTGTGTGTGTGTGTTTAACAGGAAAAAAGCATTTTCTAAATATATATTCACACAGCATTCCAACATAAAGTTGTAAATTTGTCAAAATTACTAATTATTTTGAAAACATCTAAATTTTTTGTTTTAGTAAACCGCGATCTTGTAAGAGTTTCCCTCATATAACCTAGAAAATTTGAGAAAATTCCCAAAAATTGTAAATTTTCTCCAATTTGTTCAATTTTATTACAATTAGAGCAATTAAGCATTTTGGCGGTAAAAGATAATGGCATCATAAAATGGTGTTGGTATTTTTTTTTGTTTGTTTTCCCCTCCCTCCCAAAAACCTCCCCTCTGTATTATCATATCAACACTCCACATATTTATAGATTAGTGTCTTTTGTTAGAGAATACAAAAAACAAAAAAAACGGATTAACCAGTAGCTGGTGCTTGTTCCGATCCTGTTTGTCCAGGAACACCACCAGTATTGGAGACGGTCTGTCCAGGCCCAGCAACAACAACTCCACCAGTCTGTTGCGGTATTTGACCCATATTCCCATATGGTTGTTGTGGTGGTGGTGTTTCCTTATCCGGCATGAATTTCACTATAAAACAAGAAAAAACGGTCCCCCAAGGAAAGGGTAGTTATTTATTATACCAATAAGCGATTTCTGAACAATATGCTACTCGTCACATTTCCACAATGGAGGGGTCAAGTCAGGTCTAAACACTGGTGGTGACCTCTATCGCGTCACATCCATCCAAGCTAGTGGGGATGGAAGTAGCCCATTTTGGAAAAAAACAAGAGCATATCGTTCATTTTTCCCACTGAAAATAGAAAGTGATGATGGTAGTGGGGGGTGGAGGGTGTTGGTGGTGGTGCTATCCAACTATCTCTACTAAATCAGAAATATACAGCAAAAGAGGAAAAGAGACAGGTAGTGTTGTCCAGAAACTAAACAAAACTTTCAGGATTGGCTGATGGATAAAGGGGCGGACATTAAGAACAACCAATCAAATTTGTAGGTTTTTTTTTTAGACAAGGGTGTGTGTTAAATCTGTCTGTCTTTCAAATGTTTTTATATTCGATACGTACCTACATGATTATGTTTAGTAAATAAGTTGAGTATTATTATGATGATGATGATAATTAATGTGGTGTTTGAGCGATTGAACAATTGAATGATGAGAAAGAGAGGGGAGAAAATGGCGGGAAAAAAGATACACATGCGCTGTTTGTTCATTTGTTTAACAAAAACCAAGAAACAGTGTTTTCGTTTGTTTTGTTGAAAAAAGTAAGATAGATTGAGAGAAATCAAGAGTGAAAGAGAGAGAAACACATGCCAAAGAGAAAATTTGAAGATTACCTGGACATCCTGATGATATAAAATAATGATAGAAGGTTGATTTTCTTTTGTTTTTTGTTTTTGTTTCGGAAATAAATTTTGAATCATAATAGTGCCCACACAATTTATTTTTCATTAAAATTGGATTATGAATTAATTTGGATTTTACAATACTTTTTTTTTCGTCGTTCTTCATTTGTTTTTCAATTAGATTATAAATTAAAAAAAGATTAACTACATTTTTTTTAGTTTTGTCTCTTTAATTTAACCAATCAGGTTGAATCATAGCCCACTCAATTAATTAATTAATTAGTTAATTAATAAAAGCAATTGTTTTACGACTAAAATCAATTTCTATTTACATCTATCAACATTACTTTCTATAGTCTCGTTACTTATTTATTTATTTATTTATTATTATTATTAGTATTATTATCCATTACTCTTATCAATTAAATAATGATAAGATTGAAGGATCAGGATTAGGGAAATTTTCAAAAAATTCCCCAATCCTGTCCTGTAATTTTCTCTTATATCCGATTGGTTAAAACTACAATTAAAAAAAACAATTTACACTGAAACATTCCTACTGAATTATTCTGATACAATTTTTTTTTATTAAATTGGCAATGAAAATTTGAGACGCCATCTAGTGATTTTCCGTGAGAAGTCTTTTAAATATACACTGCCAAAAAAGCTTCTTATGGACAACCACTAGATGGCGTCTTGAATTTTCATCGCCAATAATAGTTTTTCCTTAAAAGAAAAACCAACAATGCCGTAGTTTTTTTCAAAAAATTTGTTTTTTTCTCGATCTAATTAATTTTTGGTGTATTTTAATTTGTTCTTTTTTTTGGTAGTTGTTGTTGTTGTTGTTGTTGTTCGTTTTCTTAATAATAATAATAAGTTTTTATTAGAAATTGTAGATTTTTCGGTTTATTTGCCAATTTGCGTACTGTAAAAGAAAAAGACCAGAAACAAATCGTTAAAATTCCTCAAAAAAAAATCCTCAACTTATCTAAAAATCAATCATAGATGGCCATGCAAATATACATGCGTAATCAATCAGTCGATCAATCAATCAATCGAAAAAAAATTCATGCAATCATGCATTTTTCGAACACACCTTTTTAATCATACCCCCCATTATCGGGACATACTGTATAATAAAATCTGGCCCGATGAAAATCAGTAGTGCCAACTATACAGAAATGAAAGCGATTCGAGGGAAAATCCAGCAACTAATCAAGCTAAATTGAGGAGGAAAAGGTAAGAGTTTCAATTGATTTTACATAAAAAAGACGATTTTATTGTAATTGACACAATTTACTCACTTTTTTGAAAAAATAGAAAAATTGAGGTTAAGTTGAGAAACAAGTGAAAACTGTGCTACAGTATATCCCAACAATGTGTGTCAATTTTTAAAAAAATTGGGTATGATTAAAATTGGCGGGAAATGATAGATTTTTTGAAAAAAATTCCAAAAAGGTCGAGAAATTGAAGGAGAAATGATGGGGATTATCATTTTTTTTTAATATAAAGGGAATTTCCTACGACAGAAAGACAGACAGAAGCCACTTTACATCAAAAAAACAAATTATAAATAAATAAACTCATATATATATATATATAATTATAATTATATATAGACACAGATTGTTTATTTTTTTTTTTTTTTTGGTTTGTTAAATTACCGAATATCGTGGCGACAGGTTACATGAAGTTCACTATGGAGAAAGAAAAACAATGATTTTTTGTGAATATTTTCGAATTTGAAACGAAAAAAAAATTATGATAAAGAATATTGATGATTTTTCTCTACTTACTGATAATGATAATTAAAATAAACAATCCAATAACGCCCATGATTATCATCATCTGTGATATTTCGAGAGAGAGAGAGAAAAGAAATTGTTAAGGTTAGAAAAAAAATGGCGTCATATTGTATATTAAACGAACAAGAAAACGATCATCACAATTGGCACAACAGGACTACCAACTGTCTAGTGTGATGCTGGTTTTCTTGCTCGCACCATAGAGACTTACTTTGAGATTCTGTAGCCAAAACTTTCGTTTCAATTTACCAGCTTGTTGTTCGAATTGTGAAGCGCCTTGTTGGAGTGCATCTGTATGCGTTTTTTTTAATAAATTTCAAAATTAGTAATTTTTACTTTTTTGGGTGGATTGTTATTTGTGGGGGAATTACCGGCTCGATCGTCCAATTCCGATAATTTCTGATCACGTTCCAATACTTTTTCTACATTCGTTTTCATAATATCGACTACTTCATCTACTTGGGCTTGTGTTTGTTGGAGACGTTTCTGGGCGGCCACCTGTTGTGGTGTCCGTGGACCACCAACGATACCATCATCACCAGTGCCTGTACCGCCACTGGCCGGTGCCCCTAGAGAATCCCCCGCTGACCTTTAATTGTTCGCGCGACCCATCAGAAAAAGGAGGCAAAAAAAAACACGAAAAAATGATTAGATAAAACTATACCAATAAGAGGTATACGGAACTGTATGGAGGAGGGTAGGTGGCGTCAGGACGCTTGCGTCGATTAAAAATCAATTCCATACATACACATACATATAGATTTAGATGATTTATTGTTAAACAAAAATTTCCATAATTTACTTGATGTATAAATCACAACTTATTAAGGGGGTGGTTTGTAATTAATCGATTAATCTAGTGGGCGCTGCGGATTCAGATTTTTTTTCAATAAATCATCTTTTGTTTTTCCGAATTTCAAAAAAAAAAGACAGTCTTTTGTTTAACGATTGTTTAACTAGAAACAATGTAAAAATAATAAACGAAGTCATAGCCTACTAGGATATTCTTATACGACTTCACCCTCCATGGCAACTGCGATTTTCTAGTTTAAATTACCAGTAAAAATATAGCGTCGCGACGCTATAGTATTTAATCAATTTTGATTTACTTCAACAATTTACTTACATGTTTCTTATCAGTTATATGAATGAATTTGATAAAAAGAACGAAAATGTTTTTCCACACTTTACACTTAAAACACTAAATAAATGGTGGATTTTCCTCCAACCAGTTCGTATTGATATTTTCCTGACGTCATACTGCCGTTTAGCGCATGCGTTTTTAGAAAATTCGTGTGCGCATTGTGATAGGTCAAGTTTCATTAATAAATATAATAGTGGTGATGGAGGGGATAAAAAGAGCGGTAAATTTGAAAATATTTATTTGGATTTTATGTAATAATGTGTTTGTATAAATGGCATTTTCGTTACAGTACCATTAAATAGTTTATCACGTATCTTTAATACCAATTTAGTACCATTTTTTGCGTAATCAATAGGAACATAACCCATAGCAATATTCCGATTTAATGTCGGTGATGGACAACCGGATGTTATTTTACCAATTTCATTACCATCATTATCCAGGATGGGTGTATGTTGTCTAGCTGGTGGACCATTATCGTCCATTATTAAACCAATACGTTTACGTTGTACACCGTTTTTGATTTGATCTAAAATAGTTGAAGCACCCGGGAAATCACCGGTGGTACGTCGGCGTTTCGCTACCAGCCACGTTAAACCAGCCTCAATTGGTGTCGTTGTTGATGTAATATCGTTACCGTACAGGCATAAACCAGCTTCAAGACTAGAAATTTGAACGTTAATATTAACGTTGAATCCTGTTAGAGAAAGACTCGCTAACAGTATTTAACGTTATACCGTTAACGTATTGTATCGCTTTACCGTAACGAATCACGAGCACCTAATCCAGCTAATTTTACAATTCCTTCGGAATTCTTCAACATTTCCCTACAAATATCGGCGACACGAAATGATGGTATTGAAATTTCAAAACCATCTTCACCCGTATACCCGCAACGGGTGATATGACATGCACCACAACCAACAACTGTCGCCTCTGATGATTGCATAAAATACAATTCTGATAGATTAATGTCGGTGAATTTTTGTAGAATTTCTGCCGATTTTGGACCCTGCAGAGCTACCAATGACCGATCTTCTGGGTCAAAAAATCGTAATTTTATATCCGTTTTTGGATTTTTCGTTCTATATTGCTCCTAAAAAATTGGAAAAGACCGATCAGTGTCGGGTGTCCCATCGAAATTTTGCGCGTTCCAGATCGCAGTCTCAAAAGATCATACGCACAGCAGCTCTTCACTCATTGGCTGAATAACTGCCACCTGGAACGCGCTAGAGTGGCGCCAAATTTAAATCGATAACTGTTCTCGATGGGACATCATGTAGACACCCTAAAAACTTACCAATGCTTCTACCATAATTCTTTGATCTTGTTGTCGCATCGATGCATTCGATACAATAAACAATAAATCATTACGTATCTTCGTTACAATTAAATCATCCTGAATACCGCCCTGTTCATTTGTAAATACAGTCAATGTCCCAGTATTGTTATGTAAATTTTTCAAATCGGCTGTACAAATTGACTCGAAATACTCTAAACAATCCGTACCTGTTAAATGTCGAAACAAAAGAAAAACGATTTTTCGCAAAAATTATTTCCCGTCAAATAAATTTGTGATGACTTACCGGAAATTTCCGTTTGCAACATATGCGAAACATCAAATAAACTACATGATTTTCTTGTATGTAGATGTGATGCAGTGATACCTTGATCATTATATTGAACTGGTAATGAAAAACCACCAAAATCTACTAATTTCCCGCCGTTTTCTATATGAAAATCGTACAGTGCCGTAGTCGTGATCGTTTTATGCCCATTTCGGACACCTGTTGTTACCGTTAAGCCACGTGTACATAATTTAAGTACTACGTTCAGTCTAGATAGTGCCAACATTATTGTTGAAATGATGAAATGTTTATGTGTTTGGAACCAGAAATAAAGGAAAGTTCAGCAAAGGTCAATGGTAAAATGATAATAAAACTATCAGATGCTTTCACATTTACTAATATATCTAGATATATCTATATATTATATGTATATATGTATATAATTTTAAATATTTAGACACTGATTACGTCACAAGTACAGTCAATTGTTTAATTATTACAATAAACAAAGCCAACTTTCCAAATTAACAATCAGTTGTATATTATTAGAATCAAGTGGCCATAGAAACAAAAACAACAAATAAAAAATAAAATAGCACCCGAATAAAAGGAACCAAAAGTAGCACCAATTAGTTTTTGATTTTTGTCGGAATTGAAGCGTAAATTTGGCGGTTTTTTTTTTGCTAAAAAAAGCAAAAACTAGAATTCGAATATTCCTGAAAATTCACTCATTAACAATAATAATAATAATGATGATAGAATCGGATAAATCAGTAGTACCAACGGAAATATGCGCGCGAAATTTCAAATTTTTTTCTCGTTTATTTTTATTGTTCAGTTCTTGATAGTGCCACCTCTTCTTCTGGTAAATTGTTACGTTTATAATCGGGATCATTGACTAAATATAACACCAATATACCAAAGGATGCAATAAATAGTGCAATGAAATTGATTAAAATGCCTTCAGATGGTAGTTTTTGGTAGTCGGATCTGGAAAGAATATTTTTTTTGTTTGTTAGGATGCCTAACTTGATCACATCTTTATCTAACAATAAAATCGACCCGTGTCATCGCACCCTTAAACATTAAGAGTGGAGAACGGTAACGTTAAAGCATTCGCCACACCAGTGCGATTTTCGGTTGCTGCTGCGAGAACGGAAAATCGCGTTGGTGTAGGGAATGCTTTACGGTTGACCGACAATGACATTCTTAGCGTTAAGCATTCCCCACACCCACGCGATTTTCCGTTCTCGCAACAGCAACAGAAAATCGCACTGGTGTGGCGAATGCTTTACCGTTCATCTTAGCGCGTACGAAATCAAACACAATTGACACTTACACAACCCATATGGTCTTCTCTGTTAATCCACTTAAAACAGCCATTAGAACCAACATAAATATAGCAATACCAGTTGATGTATGTACTGGTAGTAAAGATGCACGTAATGTTCTTGATATGCCCGGATATAAGAAACTGATAAAACCAAAAAGAAACTACAAAACAGAGACACTCTGTATATATAAATATTATTTTCTTCAATAAAGGCCGCCATAGACGCTCTAATTTATCGTCCGTCTTGATGATAAGTTGGAGCGTTTGTGACGGGCCTTACAAAATCGTCGACATACTTGTCCGGTAAATAGAATGACTGCAATTAAACCCAACCATGAATGCATCGAATATAAATTTGGTATTGGTGGTTTTGCATAATCATGCGAATCAAATGCAGCTTTCAATGCAATCACAACCAAGATAAATGTAAAACCATGGCAAATTGCATGAGCAATTTTTAAACGTTTCTTTAATGAATTCCGACATGTACGATAGATTAAGATTGCTAAAAAAATGACGGTATTTTTGAAATGTTGGTAACAATGCAACTAGTTGACAAGTGACAGATATAGAAAGAGACAACAAATCTCAGTCAAGTCATTCATTGGTTGGTTTATATTGCTATTTCGCTCGATATCTGTCATCTGTCATTTTTGATCAGTGTTGCCAACATATTATTATTATAATTATTTTTATTTACATTGGCCATAGGTAAACAGCATCCCAATTGTCATCAATAATGGATGCCAATTGAATTGTAATTTCGGTTCTGACCATGAGAAACCACCACGATATTTAATCAACCAACTTAGTACCATTGCTATCAAGCCGATACCAAGTGCTGTCGTTAAACTGTATAATGAACGATAATTACGTACTCGTAAATGTTCAGCCCTTGCCTCCATTACGGTCCTGTTATGCACACCCCTGAAAACAAAAAAAAACAAAAACAAGTTCTAGGCGGGGTGTTGGAAAAAAAACAATTGAATTTTGGCGCTAAATTTAAACACAACTAGTACAAACAACAGACAATACCTTACTGCTTTATATTTAAATAAAGCAAAACTATTGACAGAAACCTATCGTTATCAGGTAATAAACAAGTGAAAGGTCGTGATAACACGGTAATTAATGCAAAATTATTGGCATTTTTGTGATAATTTTAACAAACAACACCAACAACAATAATAAAACAGTACACCATCTGGAAACGGGAATTTCTGGAATAAATCTCGATTTTTCGTCCAAATAAGCATAAAATAAACAATTAAAGCTATTCTGTAATCAACGTTGATTAGAATCATTGAAATTACCTGAATTTTTGGTAAAAATTTTGAATGTAGAGACGCACCTCAATAAACCAACTTGTTGGTGGTCGTCGTCGTCGTCGTCGTCGTCGTCGTCACTAGACGATAACGGTAAATGCTCTAAATTCATCCAGATTGGCAAGAAAAAAGCGCAACAGGTCGCTGATAACCAACAACAACAACCATCAAAAAATCAATAAATCTCCCACCACTTTCCCTCCAAGTCTTAGAAAAAGTTCAACCAACAGTTGTCTGTACCCAATAACCGCCCATGTGGAAATTCGTGAATAATTGGCCAACAAAAAACAACAACAAAAAAGCTTTGATGGAATTTAATTATAAATCGAAAAAATTCTAACCTCAATTCAACAATGACAGTTAAGTGACAGTAAAGTGTGAGGTTATGTTGCTTGTCAAAATTGTTCGATAAGTCTTATCACTAACAGAATGAATACATTAGGCTTAAGTACAATTATTAAAATGGGTTGTTTATGTAGTCGTGAAACTTTAGATGTAAATGGTATAAAATATATAGTAAAAGAACGTTTAGCTGAAGGGTAAATTGATTGACTTAAACCTAACCTCAATTTTGTGTTAAATACCAAACTGTTCCAGTGGTTTCTCAACAGTTGATCTAATCGAAGATAAATCAACAAAACGTAAATATGCATTAAAACGGATCACTTGTCATAGTATTGATGATCAAAAAGTGGCATTAGAAGAGATAACATATCATAAAAAATTACACCATCCCAATATAATTGAATTGATCGATTCAACATTTAAAGGTACTGCTGATATTGTTATCAATACAATATCAGAAGCATATCTAATATTACCATATTACCATCGTGGTACATTAAATGATTATCTAATTTTGAAATCGTTCAATCGAAATTATTTAGAAATTAAACAAGTGATACGTTTATTTTTGGAAATATGTGATGCTGTAAAATATTTACATAATTCTAAACCGGAACCGATTATACATCGTGATTTGAAATTATCAAATATCTTATTATCGGATACAATGAATTGTATTTTAATGGATTTTGGATCTTGTGTAACTGGTAAACAACAGATTTGTGGTGCACAAGATGCACAAAAATTACAAGATATTGCTGCTGAACGTTGTTCAATTACATATCGACCACCGGAATTGTTTCATGTGGAAAGCTATTGTGTTATTGATCAAAGAACAGATATTTGGGTAAATTCGATTATTTATCGATTTATTGATTCATTTTAATATTAATAATGATTTAAAACAATTTTTTGTAGAGTTTAGGTTGTATTTTATATGGTTTATGTTATTTTAAATCACCATACGATATTGTTTATGAACGTGGTGATTCTGTGAATTTAGCTGTAATTTCTGGTACTGTCCATTTCCCAGAGGAGACACCATTCGATCAAGTAAATATTGATTCTGTTTGAAATACGCGCCAATTTCACCATCTTTTTTGTTGATGATTTGAAATTCGCGCCAATTTTTGTTTTTGGGCGCTACAATTAGCGACTTTTTAAATTATATCGGATATCTCAATTTAGGGGGTATCAGCAGTTTATACCAAGACTGAAAAATTTTTTTTAAGAGAGAATTATCGTTATTTTTTTGTTTTTTTAGGACGTCCACGATCTAATTTCGTTCATGTTGAAGGTGAATCCCAACGAACGTCCATTTATTGATAGTGTTATCACGAAAACAAATGAATTACGTAATAAAATTGAAC
>JAZBHA010000239.1:57831-75456 GCA_037464855.1 Iselma pallidipennis | reverse complement strand
AAATAAACAAATTGGTTTTTCGTAAATCAAGATTTCTCTTTAATCTCCTTACCATTATCGCTGGTTATAATAATTTCTAAATTATGTCCTTTTAAATTACCATTATTAACATCATCAATAGCTTTACGTAGATCATTTAAATGGACAACACCGATTAATTTACCAATCGATGTAACATAACCTGTATTTATACCGATCATTGAGAACAATGTGTGTACTTTTAATAATGATGTACGTTCGACTAGTTGAAATGGTGCTGGATCAATGAAACATGACGAAAAATCAACTGGTGATTGCATCTGAGCAGATTCCCAACGTTTTTGTAGACGTGGTGATAAGTCACAGACACGCCATCTAGGCTAGAGGAATGATAACAGAAAAAAATGACAATGGAGCTATTATTAGCACAACTCTAGTATAGAGCGCTACTAATAACACACCTTTAGTATAGAGGGCGACTAATAACACAACACAAGGAGCGACAATCATAGTACTCGATCTAAGAAGCGACGTACGTTTATTTTTACACAGCCCACTTGATTTTAACGATTGGAAAGATGAAAATTGACAAAAAAATGGTTTAATTACCAATTGAATTGCTTTTAATTTTTGTTGGCGCTCTTCTGGCTTTACGTATAGAGGATTTTTTGTAAATTTCGAATTTTCATCTTCTTGTACTTTATCTTTTGCTTCTTTTTCCTTAATTTTTTGATTTTTCAAATTCAATTCTTCAATGGATGTTAATTGTTTTAAACGTCGCTCTTTACCAACATGTTTTTCAATTAATTGAATTAATTCTAGACGTTGTATTGAACCCAATAATATACGCCCAATTGGGTTATTAACCAATGGGAAACTCTGTAATTTTTTGTTGTTATGTAACAGCTCTTTTAGTTGTTCATATGACATTCCATGGTAAATAAATTTCACATCTTTTACCATAAAATCTTCAACGTAGACTGAATAATAAGCTAGAAAATTGCCACAAATCATTAAATTTAAACTAATTAGAGTCCTTTCACCGAAATGTAGGTGTCCGAAAAAAGTCGCGCCTTGATCGAGACTTGAACTCCGAATCTTTCGATTTCTGCACCTGGTAGTGCATGTGACCGGAAATCAAAAGATTTGGAGTTCAAGTCCCGATCAAGGCGCGACTTTTTTCAGATCTATACCTATCGGTGATGGGTTTCTTTGATTTAAAAATTATTGAATTACCACTATTATTTGGTAGTAGATCTGGTAGATATGGTAGTTTTTTCGCTTTTATCACACTATTATAGATACTAGGACCCATATTTTGGGCAATACAATTTGCTATCAATACAGCAATCAATATGGGTATTGTATGGGTGATTTGACTGGTCATTTCTAAAATAATCACAGCTACAGCCATAGTTTGTGTAACGGCACCACTGAATGCTGCCGCTCCGACTGTTGCATAACCACCCGGTATGATTTTCGTTGTTCGTCCAAAATAACTCAAACCATTCGGATACCAGGCGTGCATCAATTCACCAACTATCCGACCTGTAGCAGCACCCATACGAAATGTTGGTATAAAACAGCCGCTGGGCATTGGTATCGATGATGCCAGAATTGAACAGACAAACTAAACACCGAATAGTTTTATGTGTTTTCAATTAATCGAGCGTGAATAGGTCTGTTCCAACTAGAATCCACAACTATCCGAAATAGTCCGAGGTATGCGCATGTACAATGGGCCTATTGAGGCCTGAGTGCGAAGGAGTTGTATTTAGCTCGGCCCTCCCATTCAATCCAGATCCGGATCCGACGCATGCGCAGGTAGTCCTTACTGAGCGTTTTCAGCTCATTTGCGCATGCGCCTGGTAGTTTTGTACTCTAGTTGGAACAGACCTTATATTATTAAACTAAACTGTTTAGTTGGGCCAGATTGCGCCCACAGTTCAGTTCAACAATCTACATAGAATAATTACATTGAAAGCAATAAAACAGACGAGATGTAGATAGATTCCTGTCTGTTTAGTTTGCCAATTCTTGACAATTGCCTGTTGGGCAACCGTTAAATTATCCGCCGTCCATGTAAAATTACTAAACAATTGGACAACTTGTGGACCGTACTGTAGATGACATGCCATATATTGACCAATACCTAATGGGAAACTGATCGATGATACAATTAAAGCTACAAATCCGGGATAGATGAAAAAACTGAAACGATTTCATAAATTATTTTTCAGGAACAACTCAAGACTTTAAACAGAAATACTTAAATTTTTTGATATTGCTGATAGCTTGACTGTTATTTAAAAATCGTCCAAATTTGATCTTCATTCTCATATAGAAAGCACCCCCTAGTCCACAAATGACTCTAAAAAATTACGTTTCAGTAAAACGATAGAGTTGATAAGGTACTCCGCTCACTAGTCGGAACCGTCACGCATCCGGCATTATGAGTGGAGTCGCTAAATATGTTTTTTTTACCCTAAAATAGCGAATGCTAACAATTCTTGTGCAGCAAACGGATTATCAACGAAAAAACTCGTCTTAAACACCACCGAAACACTTTCCAATCCTTCAACCCATACATACAACAAACGGTAGACAGTTGCCGCCCAAACGGCAGCATAGAAACCACGCCAATAATTACGTACAGCAAAATATGCTGTTGTTATTTCAATACTTAACAGTACACCACCAATCGGTGCAGCAAATGTACATGCCACACCAACCGCACATGCTGCTGCTAATACTTCCAGTTTACGATTCTCATTCTGATAGATACCATGGAAATTGATTAATTTGCCCAATAATGCCGTACAACAACTAGATATATGGATTAATGGTCCTTCTTTACCTAATGGCATATTACTGCCCATTGTACTAGTGATACCAACAACTTTGGCAATTAGTACACGAAACGTTAAGAAATTATCAAGATAAACACCACGTAGAATAGTTTTGATTTGGGGAATCCCAGAACCTGTGTGTGATTACCAGAAGGAAACAGATAAATCTAGTAGGTCATGATTTTCAGTTGTTACAACAGCTTATAAGTAAAGAGCGGATATTCACTCAGCACCACAGGGAGGGTGATGTGACGTCACTACAACAAATACCTCCAGTGGCCAACGTTATTAATGGAAGACAAGGAAGTGTCCGCTCTTTAGTTATAAGAACAACGATTATATATTTGCATCTAATCTAACAAATATTTATTCAACAAACACAATAATCTTATGATCTCTTTAATTGGCGGCATAATTATACTTTGTGTTTGTTGTTAATTACGTTTAATCAGTATTGATGCAACCGATTTTGTTTTTTGTTTAACTGGTATACCTGCAGCAGCTGGTCCTACAATCTTAACAAAACCAGCACTAAACATACATGTGCATACTGGTAACGATATCCAGGCGAAATATTTCGCCCATGGATGATAAGCTAAATCATTATACAACCATATCCGGCAATTGTTCAACATCCATGCACCTTTATCCATCATATAACTGATATGTGCCACTAGAATACCAATAAATGCTAGAAATATCCATTCTTCACTGAAATAACCGAAACAGTAACGCCACGATTTGTAGACGAATCGTGTAAGACGACCTTAAGATTGAAGAAACAAAAACAAAAAACAGTCGAAAACTACTAAAATGAATGAATTATAAATCGAAGCCTACCTTGATATCCATGCAGTTCTTTGCGTAGTCGCTTCTGTTCTTTCTTAACATAGTCGATCTTAAGTAACTCGTACTCTTTATTCGATTTGGTTGTCTTGAAAAAAGTAGGTTTTTTTAGGAGTTTTGCCGCAAAAAAAAATTGCTCAAAATATACCTGAACAGGAGCGTAGATTGATTCATACAGTTGTGATTGTGGTAGATCACGACGTTTCTTCATACTTGACCAACTTACAATTGGAACACCACTACCACATAGACAAATTCATTTTAAATATTTACCCTTTCAGTAATAACTACCATAATTTTTGTGTTTTTCGGTTGTTTACTATCTTTATCTGATACTTGTTTAAATTAGTTGGTAAAACAATGATAGAAGATTTGATTTGAATCAAGGTTTGTTTGTATGTGTGTGTGTACGTAGGTATATATTGAAGTTCTATAAAATAATTGGCGGCTTTTTTGTTGATCTAAACACCTTGAACACGAATTTTTCAAAATCTAAACGTGTGCCTACACTATCCGCTTTGCGTCCGTCCGACATTTGTCTCTAGAGTGTAGTCACTGTGTGATTTTTCTCTCGAGTACCAACTGTAACACTTTTAGTCCGGACTAACGCGGGACTAAACGTGGACGAACTAAAATGTTGACTTAATTGGTCTCTCGTTAGTCTGGACTAAGCGGAGACTAACTTAAATGTTTCTGAATAGCACCCTTTAAAGTGTTTAGTTAAGAATGACGTCATTCTAGTAGAGCATGACGTAAACTTCTTACAGACGAATGGGAATGGGAATCGAACGTTAGGCTTGGTTCACAGGTTTTTATGCAGAAGATGAAAGAAAACACGTGGAAAACGTTTGATAAAATTTATTGTTTCTTAAAAAAAGTGTCTTTTTCTAGCACTTTTTCTCCAATTTTCGGATTTTTTTATCACATAATTAAAAAAAATTTGTCTTTTTGTTTGTGGGTTTTTTCTCAAAAAAAAAAATGTATCACAATTATTGTTAAACTTTCGATACAAGAGTCTGTTGAACATCATTCTCTGAATCACTAATATTATTATCACTATTATTATTATTATTATTATTATTACTACTAGTAATACCAATATTACCATTTAGATTTGTGTCATTTTGATGCGGTGGTAAATTACCACTATTAACATCTTCGATAGCTTGTCGTAGATCTTTTAGACCAACAACACCCACCAATTTACCAATTGCTGTTACATATGCATGATTAACACCTACCATCGAAAATAACGAATGTACCTTTAACAGTGACGTACGTTCGACTAGTTGGAATGGTGCTGGATCGATATGGCACGATGAAAAATCCACCGGGAGTTGCATCTGTTCATCTTCCCAGATCCGTTGGTCTTCTGGTGACATATCGCAGACACGTTCTCTAGGTAATTGGACTTTTTTCAAAGTCATTGGACTCATTGGTAGTATCTGGATCTTACTACCATTACTATTCAATACTGGTGAACTGTCATTATTCTCAACATCCTGTAATTGTGCTGATTTACGAAAGATCGCTTCAAATGCTAAACGGATCCGACTCTCAGCACCGGTAACTGTCGTATACGGTGTCGATCCAGGACTTGTTGATACAAATGGACTGAAACCTTTCAATGTAAATGAATTGGTTTTCTTTAAAATCGACTTTTTCGGCTGACTACCAAATACTGGATTATAAGTGGTTATGGGTGGTGGTGTTGTTGGATGGTTCAATTGATTTTCACTCAATTGTTTGACGCCTAGTAGATCAGGTGCTGGTACTACTTGAAAACGTGATGGTCGTCGACGACGCTGTTGTTGTTGCTGTTCTTCGGCCGCTTTACGTTCAGCTTCTTCACGTGCACGTTCTTCAGCTTCACGTTTACGGATTGCAGCAATTTGTAAACGACGCTCTTTACCAATTTGTTTATCAATTAATTGGATCAATTGTAAACGTGGTATTGAACCCAATAATACCATATTATCAGGATTATCAACTAATGGGAAACTTTGTAAACGTTTATTGTTTTTCAATAATGTCTTCAATTGCTCGTAAGACATTCCATGGAATATATATTTGATATCACGTACCATAAAGTCTTCGACGTAGATATTGTACATTCCTGAAACGAGAATATAGTAAAAATTCAAATTTCGCGCCACAAATTAGAGCTACAAATAAACCACTATTGGGATAAGAGCTACAAATGGACCACTGTTAGTACAAGAGCTGCAACTAGCTACAGTGGCGTAACAGATACACGGGACAACACTTACCACTACTACTCGGTAGAAGATCCGGTAAATATGGTAATTTCTTAATTAATATAATACTATCATAAATACTTGGTGCTAATAGACTAGCAACAGCATTCGATATCAATACAGCAATCATAATTGGTATAATATGTGTTATTTGTCCTGTCATTTCGAATACAATAACAGATACAGATATTGTATGTGTAACAGAACCACTGAATGCTGCCGCTCCAACGGTTGCATAACCACCTGGTATAATTTCGGCAATTTTACCACCATAACGCATACCATTCGGAAATCGAATATGCATCAATTCACCAACTAAACGTCCAAAACCGGCACCAATTTTAAAAACTGGAATAAATATTCCACTTGGTACCGGTACTGTTGAACAAATAATCGAAAATACAAACTACAAAAGAAAAAATTAATTTGAAAAAAAATGATTTTTTCCATTGGAGGAGCTTACCGTAAACACTGTGTAGCAGAGTAGATTAATAAAAACACCACCCGGTTGCCAAGCTGCAACGATTTGTTGCTGCGCTACCGTTAAATTGTTGCCGGTCCATGTAAAATTACTAAATAACGTTGAGACTTGTTCATGGGTGGTTAGAACACCGGCAAAAAATTGCCCAGAACCCAATGGAAATGATAACGTTGATACTAGTAATGACACAATTGCTGGATACAGGAAACGACTGGAAAATAATCCGTACTATTTTAATGGTTTTAAATTTGGAAGGGCAGGAACAATGTTAAAGTGAGCGAGCGAAAAAACTCGTGATAGGAACCAATTTGACGTCAGGAATGACGTATGTAGAACGAGACAGTAACATAAATCAACCAATTGCTCAATGGGACTTGTTCTCTCTTTCTACACCCGTCACTTCTACTGACGTTGGAAACTTTTTCGCTCGCATGGTACTAAAAAATGACTCACTTTTTCTGTAAGAAGCTATTAATTGTTTTACTGTTACGCATAAACATGACATATTGTCGATGGACCCACACAAAAAACGCACCACCAAGGCCACAGATTGCCCTAAAATTTCGCTAATTAGTTGGACTGCACAGTTCACTTTTAAATCAATTTACCCAATCAATGCAAAAACAAATAGTTCTTGTGGATCAAATGGAAAATCCATTTGGAAACTGGTTTTAAATACAGCTGTTACCGTATCAGCCCCTTCAAACCATACAGCTAATAGACGAAATATCGTTGCACCACAAACAGCAGCAAAAAACCCCCGCCAGTAATTACGTACAGCAAAATAAACAGTTGTTACTTCAATACTAAATAGTACACCACCAACTGGTGCAGCAAAACAACTAGCAACACCAACAGCACATGCAGCTGCCAACATTTCCGTGGTACGACTTTCATTCTCATAGATTCCTTGAAAACCTGTTACTAATTTACTTAGCAATGTCGCTGATATACTAGCTATATGTACAAATGGACCTTCTTTACCAATCGGTAAACCACTACCTAAAGTTGCTGTTAGACCAACAACTTTTGCTACCAATGTACGAAATGTTAGGTACTCTTTCAGGGCAACACCACGCAGAATTGTCTTCATTTCCGGTATACCAGAACCTATTGAAAAGAATCCGGGTAATTAGTGAGGCGATGCGACTTAGGAGCTCTGAGGTTATGTTTCTGGGATTTACCTATCGACTGTGGCGCCACCAAGTGAGCAAATCCCGCACTAAATAGTGTTAGTGTTACTGGCAGTGCTACCCATGCAGCGTACTGAGCTAATGGGTGATTGGTTAAATCACGGTACAACCATATCCTAGCTTTTTTTTGGGGTGAGGGGTAGAAATCAATTAATTAATTAAATTTTGCCTGTTTTAATTCAAAAAAAAAGTCTACCTTTATTACAAATGGAAATGCCACGATCCATGATGAAGCTTAATATGGCCATAATGACGCCTAGAAGTGCTAAGAATACCCAATCTTCACCTAAACGGGCAAATGTATGCCTCCATAGAAACGATATCGTTTTAGCAACTTTGCCCTGATAACCTTTTAGTTCTCGTTTCCGTTGTTTCTCCTCTTTTAAACGACGTTTTTCCGCTTGTTTTAAACCTTCTAGTTTTGCAAATTCACCTAATTGCCGACTATATCGGCCATACATCTAAAAATTGCGTTAATTTAAAATCCAAAAATTCACAAAAGAAATTGGGTGTTAAAAATAGTCAGGACCGGATCTGTTAATAGTTTCCGGCAAAAACAAAGACAGACAATCTTACTAAAGTATTGCTGTATTCCTCTTCAGGTGGTGGACAAGGATAGAAACACTGTTCGTGTTTCTTCCGTTTTTTCTCCAATAATTTCGTAAATTCATCCCATTCTTTATCAATCGATTCAGGATCGGCTTCACCGAATTGTGCCTCAGACATTGATCTGTTATCCATCGTTTTTTTTTTCTAATTAATTCAAGCTCAAGTTCTCACACATTTACGTCAAAAACCTTGATCTTTAATTTCTGTTTTTTTTTGTGAATTTTGTGCAAAAACACAAAAAAAATTGCACGCAATTCTGCACTTTATCACAATTTATTAAAAACCAAAAAAACCGGTAAAAAATTGCGGTAATATAAAGAAGAAAATCTTAAGACATGTATGATTGTTTCAACTTTGTTCAATTGAAGAAATTATCTCTATTTGTGTTTCGGTAGTTTGTATGAATTAATCAACGACAATAATTTCGATGAATATTGTTATACTAGATGCATTTTCAAATGACTTAAGTCGTTGATTAAGTCAAATAGTACTTAGAAAAAGACAAGGAGATGATGATGATGAGGATGATGATTACTAACAATGTATGATTTAGGTAATTTTTATCAATTGTCATGAAGGATCATTATTCAATTGAACAATATATCCAACTGTTAAACAGAAAAAAAAATAAAAAAATAAAAAAGTGGCACACAATTTAATAATTTATTATTATATGAAAAAAAAGGCGGGAAAACTGGGAAAACGCCAAAAAACCTAAATAAAAAAACGTAAACAATAGTAGGCCATGGAATTTATTGTTTTTTTTTCGTTTATCTGTATTCCTGTGACGCTGAAAAGAATGATTTTTTGACCAAAAGAAAGTTTTAATACTTTATAGAAAGGGTGGCTTAAATTGAGACGTACTGTATAATTGTGCGTTATGCAACCAATTATACACAAAATGCGCGCCTTTTTTAAAAAATATTCCAATCAAATATCAACACCTGACACGATTGTGATAAATTTTCAGTGCTAACCGGACTAGGATAATTTAAATAAACAAATACAAGAATCTGTAGGAGTTTTCAAAATCCCTTGGCACTATTATTACTATTTTTAATAATAGTTGTTTAGTTAGGTATAGTTATTTTTACGAATTTTATAAAATTATATATTTCTGGGCGGGCACGTGCTTATTTCCTTTTAAATATCCTCTTTATTGTTTTTTTCTATTTTCGTTCAAAAAAAAAAATTGATCATACATAGGTGAGGTCGTCTATTATTTCTTCAATTCATTTGAAATGCAAACATATTACTTTGCCGGGGGATTTAAGGGACGGGACGTTAATCTAATTAATGGATTTTACTACAAAAATAGATAAAAAGACGAGATGGAAAAGAAATGAATAATAATAATAATAATAATGGTGATGATGGTAAAAGGAAACAAAAACACATCAAAGTAATTACATGCATAGATGACTAGATCGTAATTTTTAACACGCACACAATTATATACAGGACAGGTGTGTATGTCTAGACAAAAACAATTGACGAATAATTTTTTTGTTTCTTAATTGAAATATAATCATAGTTGGCGAGAATGATTGATTATATTATGTGTATCAGGTTGTAATAAATAAAGTGATTTTAAAAAAAACTAACAACCTTGACCTTGATCTTGTACTGTTACTTTCAATTATAGTACCTACTAGAGCCGGTCCTGTTCGAAATCAAAATTTTTGAATTTTGATAAAAAAAATTGCATTTTTACGCAACAGTATCTAAATTGTATAGTAAATATTGCGATATCAAAAAAGTTAATGTTCTCATGACCTGTCCTTTATAAGAATCCAGGGACGGACTGGTATTTCGATTTTTTTTGTTTTTTTTTTTATACAATAAATTGACCTAAATTCCAAATAATTATTATACAATTTTAACAATTTGATTACAGTAACTTGGAATTTCCAGATTTAATTTATTAAAAATAATAATAATAATAATAATAATAATTCTCTAAAGTCAGTTTCTACCGGATTTATGAATCTTTAATTATTGCACGAGGATTTGCGTCATTGAAAACCAATAATTTTAATCGTTTTTTCGCTATATTTCTTCTCGTTTTATTGTTTTTTTATGTATTATTTCCACTCAGAAGATAAAAAAAAACAACAATTTTTTAACAAGTACGTCATGAATAAACAATTACGAAACGTGAAAGTTTATTGGCCGCCCCTTTGATTGTTTATCATTCTTATAATCAAAGAAACGAGAAAAAAAAAACAATCCTACCTGTTGATCAAACTAATTAGTATGATTTGCCGCCAAACGAAAGAGGCGAAAGCCGGTCCTGACTATTAAATGGTAGTTGCATAGGTGTCTTGATTGTTAATTTTGAATTTTTCTAAAAATACACACACTTACCAATGTATTCTGATAGCCGAGACCGTAACGTTCATTATTTTTATCACCAACAGTTGAAGAGGTCGCCATTTTTTTTTATACCAAATTTACTATTTTCCAATCAGTATTACTTCCTGTAACAAAAAAAAAAAAATACAAAATCTAGACAGATATGAACGAAACAAAAAAAAAACAAGAAAAAATCATTAGCAATTGTTTTCTGGTAGAATAATTCAAGGCCAACTTATTACTAATACATATAACTATCTTTACCTTATTTTTGTTTTTTTAACAAATGAAAAATCACGCACTCTAGATTTTCTATAACAAATAGACGGTCTTTTTTTTCGAAATTTTATTCTTTTGTTTTTATTATTAACATTATTATTATTATCATTAGTGTTATTATTGAATAACATTATCTACTGAAATGTTGGTGTTGTGTTTTTTTTTATTTTATTTCGTATACAAATATACATAAGTTGATTGTTTCGTATTAAATATTGGATTTAAGCCAACTAGAGGCTGAGAATTTATAATAGATTTTTATTATACATATACCGGGTGGACTATGGAAATCCTAGCGTTTTTTGGGAGATCTGTAATTCAGGCTCTAATACTGGTAGCGTATTGGTGGCCAAAGTGCGAATTGTCAAACGTGCGTGCGCATTCCCGCTCAAACTTCTTCTTAGCTTGGACGCATAGTAGATATCTTAATCGAGACACCCTGTATATCGGGGATTCTCAACTATATACAAATCGGATAATCGACAATATTTTCGTGGTTTTATTTCTATTCTGCTCCACTTTCTTTTCTACTGATTTCTGTCTGGTATTATTATTGGACACTTTTCATTTTTCTTAAATTGTTTTTTTTTTGTTAATTTTTTTTATGTTCATCTTGTGATTAGTATGAATTATTATAATTAATTTTTTATTACTTGTTTTCTAGTCTCATATGATAGGATTTATGTTTTGTGGAAAGTTGAGAAATTCCGACCAGATTCTGTGATTGGATCAAAGTCCAATTTTGCAAAGAAAAATAAAACAACAAATAATAATTAAGAATTTTACAAAATCACAAAAATCTGATTTTTGTTTATTCCATCGTTTTTGCCTCGATTGATAAACTAATCATTATTATTATTATTATTATTATTATTAGTATCATTATTATTGTTAAAAAATCAACTACAAAACATATGTATGTATGATAACAGTACAAGGAAATTGGGAGAAGAAAATCAAATTATGTGAATTCATTAAAATAAATTAAATGCAATTATATAGAAAAACGAAAATTATCAATTTATAGTTGGCTGTGACTCGTAATAAATAAACAATTGATTACTAAAAAAAAAAGAATTTCCCGTTAAAGATAAGACAGGAAATTCTTATTACTTACTATTATTATTATTATTATTATTATTATTATTATTTTTGACAATTAAATTACCCGATTGTCAACTTCTTGCCGAATCAAATGGAAAACTAAAACAAAAGACTGATAAAGAGGCGTGTCTTGGTGTATTGTTTGTTTGTTTAATTGGTGGATTTAAATCATCGAATAGGCGTGGTCAGTTTCTAATTGGTTGGTATATCAGATCACGTGATTGCTATGTTAACTTGATTTTGACATTTTACAACTAAATTTTCGTAACAAATAAAGGAAAATAATAAAACAAAAAATTTCACACAAACATACTAGATTTGTGTGTTGCTATAAATGTTGAAATCAATTAGTGATAAAATCATAGAATTTACCATTTCTATTATCACATATAGGTACCTAATACATACATTATACTAGAAGTAGTAATACAGTACTACTTGAGTGTGATTAAATGGAAAAATGTAGACTTAATAGATAATAATAATAATAATAATAATAATAGAGATGAAAGGAGATAAATAGGATTTACTTTGGTACTTGATGTTCTGATTCTGGTATTTGGATTTTCTTCTAATCCCATAATCATCCATCAATCAAGATAACAGAGATGGCAGAGATTTTCAACTGTCGCCTGTTGTTTTTTACTACATTTTTTTTTTGTTTATTGAATCAAAGATATCCTTGATTTATTATTTGTTTTATTTTCTATTATTATTACATAATGGTAACTTGATAATAATGGTAATAATAATAATAATAATAATAATAATAATAATGATATAGAAGGGAATCCTTACCTTGACCTAGAGATCTTTTTCCGAAATTCTATCCATTTATATTATTAATAGATAATTAATTTTCTAGATTCTTCGATAATTTCTTATAAATAATAATGAGAAATTGGTGAAATCACAACAATTTCATTTCAACAATATAAACACTAAAAAAGTTTGATAATTGATAAGAAACTAAGATGATAGATAAACAAAAATTCTCTAGGTACAGTTGATTGTGATTTATTACTATTATTATTATTATTATTATTATTATTATTATTATTATTATTATTGTAGTAATTATAATAATTGAAATAATTACAAAAAACTGTTCACTTTTAATTATATTTGTTAAAAAATTGTCACGTTTTTTTTAAGTAAAATCGACTCAAGTCATTGTCACAAATTGTTAGGATATTGGCAATATTTCGATTATTTTCAATACAAACAACACACCTGGTGTTTTTTTTTTTGGAAAATTATCAATTTTATTTGATCGGAAACGATTTTTGAACATAAATGAGAATTTTCTGGTAATGTAGTCGCTTTTCAAATTTACCAGCATCGACTGGTAGGACAACTTGCGGCCAACTGGTTGAACTAATGTATAATTGGTTGCATAATGCATAACCGTAAAACTATTATTTTATCGACAATCAAATTAGTTAACAGTAAAAATATTTGTCGATTAGATAAATATTCAAATTATTTTAATCTTAGGAGTAGAACTGATAAAAATCCATCATATCTAAAGAAGGCTTATCAGAATGTGCGCTACATTTAGATAACTAAAACCGGTTAACAGGTGCGTTTTATAAATCTTCGAATAGCTGTGTGGTGCGTTTTATAACTCGCTCAAAGTTACTCTCGGATTAACCATTCGACCAGCTTTTATTAGTGTCAGAACCTACAATATTTGGCAATTGGACTGGAAATTATTATAATAAGTTAAACGAACATAAATAATCAAGAGTATTTTTGTTTTTTTTTTTTAAATAATTTTCTACTCTAATAAAGTGAGCTGCAATTAGCTACCGTTAATCAGCTGTCAAGTGTCAAGCAGCTGTCAAGTGTCAAAATATTAACAATAACCTCAAAATTACTTTTGCAATTTGCCGTCATTACTGTGATGATGACTAAACAGTAAATAAAATTAATTATTTATAAACAACAATAACAATAAAAAAAAATAGCCTAAATTCCTAGATTACATAAGTGATATGTACCATTAAAACAATTTTTAAACAAAAATCAGGTAAAATTATTATAAATATATTTAATTATTGGAAAAAAAAACGAGAATCATCTTTAAACATTCTTTAGAGCCAAAACAATAAAAATAGCAATAGAGATAAGATTATATATCTACATATATATACATAAATAGAGTCTGTATATATTGATCTTTTATGTGTATAATAATTTTTGTAGGAATATTTTTAAAATTGAAGCAAAAATACAATAATGTTGCAAAATTTCACATATTGTCCACCTGGTATCCATATATGGGATATATGGATAAATCATGGTATACCACAATGTTTTATGGAAACCATATCAACAACAATAATAACTGGTTATATATTCATTGCTGGTATAATACAATTATTAATATATCGAAAATATGGTACAGAAGTATTACCAAATTTCTTAATTGAATCAAAATTATATTATTTACAAATAGTTTGTACATTATTTATACCAGTAATAGAAATTATTCGATTCATTTTACAAGCAACTATATTAAACGATAAACAAATCTATGGATATATGGTAATTGGTGTTTTCAATTTAATTATAATTAGGTGTAATTGTAATTTTTTTATTCCAGATTGTGTCATTAGTGTTGACATTATTCGCTTATCCATTCTCATTGTTTGTTATCAGAGTTGAACGACATTATCTCTTACCATCTGTACCAAGTAAAGGTCATGGTATTGTTTTATTATTATTTTGGACATTGATTTTTATATCGGAAAATCTAGCATTTGTTAATCTAGGACAGGAACAATGGTGGTGGAAATTAAAAACGTAACAATAATCCCCCAACCATCAATGGGTCACTATCATCCCTCAATTGTTTGGAAGATTATGACGTCGTCGAGTCGCCCGCCATCTAACGGTTACCATGTACTATTGTTTTGAAGCGATTGAGCTTCGGCGCATGCGCACAAGACAATAGTGTACTTAAAGAACTTCAAAGGGGTAATTACTAGATGGCGTCACATGTCTTCCAAGCAAACCGGACGGGCTCGAATTGACCCATTATTATTATTATCATCAAATATTAATGTTTTGTTGTACTTTTTTTTTAGATTATCGGACCAAATCGAGATGGGTCTATTTGTTGCCAGATATCTAACATGTCTATTAATATTTCTATTAGGTTTAAAAGCACCCGGTATACAACAGAATAGTAATTATTTTAATTTAAATGATTCTGGTAGACCACTACCACCTCCTGTAAGTTTTTTCTAATATCTTATCATATTTATTTAGAAATGATACACAAATCCCTTAGGGATTATAATGAATCACCACTACCTCTGTCTTTCTATACAAATTTAAATGTTATTATGGCGTCGTTAGGTAATAATCAAAAAACTAATGTCACTTTTGCTAATATCAAAGTTTCGGTTAAATTCAACGAAACAGTTAATTAATTAATTAGTTAATTAATTTAATTTAGATTCAATTATTGTTTGTTTTAGAGAAGTGAGGATAGTAATCAATCGACATGGAAGAATTTCTGGAAGAAAATCCGTATTTTAGCACCATTTCTATGGCCAAAAAAAGATATTTTACTACAATTTCGTGTGATTTTTTGTTTCCTATTATTACTCGGCGGTCGTATTATTAATTTATACGTTCCAATATATAATAAATTAATTGTTGATAGTTTAACAACAACACGTTTCCGTTGGGATTGGATATTGATGTATGTTGGATTTAAATTTCTACAAGGTGGTGGAACTGGTGGTATGGGTCTATTGAATAATTTACGATCATTCTTATGGATACGAATCCAACAGTATACAACACGAGAAGTTGAGGTATGTAGTTACAGTCTACCACCATAATGGGGGGTCCAGTGATCCATTCTATTTATCTAAATTTTTTTTAGGTTGAATTATTTCGCCACTTGCACAGTTTATCATTACGTTGGCATTTAGGACGTAAAACTGGTGAAGTACTGCGTGTTATGGATCGTGGTACTGATAGTATCAATAATTTATTAAATTATATTCTATTCTCGATTGTACCAACAATTGTTGATATAATTGTTGCTGTTGTATTTTTTGTGGTTGCATTTAATATATGGTTCGGTTTAATTGTATTCGTTACAATGGTTCTATATATAGGTAAGTTTTTTAAAATTGAGAACGTAGGTCGTTGATTGGATCACTGAGACACACAGATTGTGACGTCACTTGGAGACACCTTGGTAACAAATGACGTCAATTGGTGACATCTTACTAACAAATGACGTCACTTGGCGACTCTTTTCTAACGAGTAGGGTTAAGTTACGACATATGTTCTCGATTCAAGCGCCTACTTTGATTGATGAATAATAATTTTTTTGTGCAGTATTTACAATAACAATAACTGAATGGCGTACGAAATTCCAACGACGTATGAATTTAGCTGATAATGAGACACGTGCACGTAGTGTAGATTCATTATTAAATTTTGAAACAGTGAAATATTATGGTGCTGAACAATATGAAGTTGATGCATTTCGTGATGCTATATTGAAATATCAAATTGAAGAATGGCGTTCAACAATTACATTAAATATATTAAATACAATACAAAATATTATAATATGTGGTGGTTTATTAACTGGTAGTTTATTATGTGCACATTTAGTTGTTGAAAAAGAACAATTAAAAGTCGGTGATTATGTATTATTTGCTACATATATTGTACAATTATATGTACCATTAAATTGGTTCGGTACATACTACAGGTAATTAATTAATTAATTAATTCAATTTAATTTAATTTAATAATTTGTAGGGCAATCCAAAAGAATTTCGTCGATATGGAGAATATGTTTGATTTATTACGTGAAGAACAAGAAGTGATTGATGCACCAAATGCTGCACAAATTTCAGTCAAACGTGGTGCTGTTGAATTCAATAATGTATCATTCGGTTATCTACCGGAACGTTTAGTATTGAAAAATATCACATTTTCAGTACCGGCCGGCCGGACTGTAGCTCTAGTAAGTTTATGGATTACTGCGATCCCTATTGGCTAGAACGAATGTGACGTCACTGTCTATCGAAATGACGTCATATTCTTACAAATGACTGGGGATGTCAGTGTTCCATGATTTTCTATCTAATGGTGGTTGTTGTTACAGGTAGGACCATCTGGTAGTGGTAAAAGTACCATAATACGTTTATTGTTTCGTTTTTATGATGTTGAGACTGGTTCAATTGTTATTGATGGACAAAATATTAAGACTGTTACACAGGAATCATTACGGCGTGCTATTGGAGTTGTGCCACAAGATACCGTTTTATTCAATAACACAATAAGGTATTATTATTGTTATTATTATTATTTATTTTAATAAAAACTAATCAATTTTAGATATAATATAAAATATGGACGAATAACTGCTTCAGATGTTGAGGTAATTGATGCAGCTCGTGGTGCCGATATTCATGATAAGATTCTAACATTTCCTGATGCTTACGACACTCAAGTATGTATTTGTTTGTATGGGTTGCAGTCTCCCCATCACTTCGGAAAAATGTGACGTCACTTTCCCGCCAAAATACTTTTTAACGTTCAGGAATCGGTTGGCAGAGTGATGGGGAGATATCGATCTATTGTCACTTTAAGGTGCGATTACATGAATCTTTCTGTCTCTTTTCTTTTT
>JAZBHA010000239.1:7603-54230 GCA_037464855.1 Iselma pallidipennis | reverse complement strand
TGTTGTGTTGTTATAGCATTCGGATCAAACATCATTCAATTATTCAGCAATAATAAAAAAATAATCGAAAACAAAAATCAAAAACTAAACTCCTCCAGTTTGTAATCTGTAATAAAACGAAAAAAAAACATAATAATCGGCCATGTACACAAAAACGTACGTCGTAACTTGACACCTCTGTTATATGTAGGTGGAAAATTGTAGCTCCCCAAGCACTGACCAATGCAGAGGGGGCTTAATCTATGTATAAAACAAAAGACAATCTCTCTCTTTCTAACATACTTATTAATAGATTTTTTATCTCTTTTTATGGTCATTTGGACGAAAAAATAATTGAAAATCGATCAGTGATTTTTGTTTGTTTTTTTTTGGGGTGGGGCTCTTAATTATCGTTATTATTATTATATTAAACAATCAAGTTGGTGTAGGTTATGGAAATTCCACCGCCTTCTTGATGTGATCTATTATTGGGTGATTGGTCTACCCCCCGGTTACCCCTACTATTACTACTACCACCACAATCGTTAATTGATAGTCATAGCCAACTAAGATATTATTATATATAGATAAAATTATGTCAATCATTCTCTCTATTGCACCCATAGATTTGCCGGCGATAGGTGAAAGTCTTCTCTTTCCCCATACAGTTTGATGTTGTCGTCCGTTTCGCTTCAAATACAGGATAGATAGATACACACATATTCAGCAGCCAGACAGATAGACAGACACATAACACACATACATAAAATTTATCTCTCTTTTTATACAACAAAGACGACGCGCTGATAAAGTTGAAATGAAATAAGCGTATAGTATTGAGAAGTAACAACAAAGAAAACCGTTTTACCTTTCGCTCTCTTCACCAATGTTTTCACTCCCCTTTATAGTTAGCACGGTGTTAACAAACACCAGTTCTCCTCTTTCTTGCCCGTATCGTCGTCGTCGTGTATTAGAAGAGATAGACGCCGACTATACTACTATTGTTCCTCTTTTTTTCCGCTTTTTCTATTTTCAATTTTCCACTCAACCGTCTTAATAGATTTTAACGCTGTTTTAATAATTTCTTAATGTTTCTAGTATGATTTATATAAATATCTAATTGAATTTTATTAGAATTTATATGAAAATTTAGAGATTTAGTTGAAATTTTCAAGAAATTTGATGAAAAATCACGAAAAACACTTTAGTCTATCTCACTTTAGAAAATGGCGGATAGAACCATAGCCATCTTTGTTGCCCTATTGCGAACATGTACGAGACAAGAACGCAGTAATCCGCACGAAATACGCATGCGTACTACGAATATCGACACTCGACACACGACTAGATTTGTATCGAATGTTCAACAACCGGTACAATTATACAATCGAGAAACAAAACATCAATCCCTACAAAAACTTCACAAATTACACAATAAACCAATAAACTCCCCAATAAATAGTTTATTTCGGTAGTAATTGAGATTTTATTTCAGAAAAATACGTTATATCGAAACTGTCGATATAGGCGTCGAGATACAATCGATGGTGGTGTTGGGGATTTTCGTTTTATCACTAGATATCGGTCCCCTCTGGTCCCCGCTCGTGTCGCGCGTGTAGTGCAGGTTGTGTGTGTGTCGGGTTTGCGATGTCGGATTTAGGAAGCGGAGATGAGGGTTCAAGTTCGCAAAGTAAGTTTAATATAGAAATTCCATTAAATTAATTCAATAAAATTCACAATTAATTAATTAGTAATTCGAATTAATTGTGAAAATTACTGATTTTCCATCAAGGAAATTGACCCGTTTCATTACCGAAAGTGCTGAAAATTTTTTGACAACTAAATCAAAATGGCGATATCTCCAACTGTTCGAAATTCGGTGGAATTTTTGTGAAAATTCCATAGAAATTATCGGGAATTTTCAAAGATTTTCCGAGAATTTAAAATTTCCGTAATTTCCCCAATGATTTGATATAATTGAAAATAATTTAATTGAATTGAAAATCATTGAAATTTCGATTTATAATCGAGTCGGCATTGTCCTAGTCGTCTCTAGTAATGACCTTGGTTAACGATGGTTAGGTTGGGTGGTTTTCAGTTGGTAAACGTGTTAACAAGCAATAATCGACCTTATTGGTATTGCAAGGAATTCGATGTTTCTTGACCAAATTTTTGTCGTCGTCCTCGTCCCTCCCCCCGAAACAATTCTAATTAATTAATTAAAACATCTGCAATTAATTTGAATACCAATGTTTTAATTGTAATTTGTTTTGTTTTGGTGTGTTTCTAGAATATCACCAGGGAATGGAGCAGGGAAGCAGCGAATATGACCCAGGTAAAGCGCTCCCACAAATTCCTTTGTTACCGAGCATAATCCTTAAGGATCACTATAATAGTTTTTGTATTTTTTTTTTGAAAAATTTTTGGCGCGAAATTCCTCTCTCTCTCTCTCTCTCTCGCTCTCTTCCCATATATCTATATGCCATTCTCTAAAAATACTACAATGAATGAAAATGTGTGTAAATGATGAGTCATGAAATTCCAAGAAAACATGTACCCGGTATCTCTTTTTTACTATAAAGACTTAATTTCGAAATGTGATTCATATCTAGTGTGATTGCCGGTGATGAATGAAGGGAGTCTGTGGGTTAATTTTTGTACAAAAATTTATGTAAAAAACACAATAACAAAATGAGTGGTGGTGATAGTGGTGATTTTGTTTGGACGTATTCGAAAATTCAATACTGGCGTGATCCAAGTATCGGTTTTTTGGATTAATTTGCTTATAATCAGTTTTTTATGATTTCCTTTTTCTGTTTGAATTCCAGGTCAACAGGGTCAGATCGAACAAGAATTGGCCACGAAAATGTTACAAATACAAAGTAAACGATTTTATTTAGATGTGAAACAGAATCGAAGAGGACGTTTTATTAAAGTAGCTGAGGTGAGGATTATTGGCAATTTTTTTTGGGTCCTTTTAAAACAACCACCCCCCCAAAAAATACTTAACCTCAAAAATTACAGTTTACTGTAATTTTGTTCTTTTGTTATTTATGATGGTGGTGGTATGACGTCATTGCTCCCAGACGACTTTGATTTGTTTGTAAATAGAAATTTTTAAAAATTATGTGATTTAATCATAAAGGTGATCGACCTCGTCGTGTTATCAAATTCCTTTACCCCCCCCCGTCTAGCCGTCCATTAATTTTTGTATAAATTCTTGAATTTTATCCAACAAATTCTTATGATGTCAGAGTTGTATTTAAAAATCGCGTATGAATCAAATTAGTGACGTAACGTTTTTACAGTTCTACAACCTTCATTTGTTTTACTATATAAAAACCTAATGACATCATCATTTTTCCCTCACCTCCTTCTCCTTTTCCTACTCCTCGTATTACGTCATACGAGACGTGATTATGAATCTATTGTGTGTGTGGGTTTTTTTTTTGTCCCAAAATTGGTAAAATTGTGTATTTTGCGTGAAAGAAAACTTACAATATTCAGTATTCTGTGTTTACAGTTTAGCCTGTTATTTTGTCTGTAGATTGGTGCTGATGGGAGACGTTCGCAAATATTTTTGGCCCTATCTACTGCTGCCGAATTTAGAGATCACCTCTCTGCCTTTAGTGAGTTCTATTCTTCATTGGGTAAGTTTATCCTAATAATAATACAATGTTATCTAGAAAATTTATAGTCAAGTGTGTTATTATAATAAACGTATGTCCTTAACGGACGTATTGATTCGGATAGTTGACGCACTACCGCCATCTATAGTATAGTCACTTGACTGTCAATTTTTGTCGATGACATTGTAGTGTTTCTTTTTCAAATGTTTTATTGAATTGGTTTTTTTTTTGTTTGTGTGGGTGTATAGGACCTCCAAATCCGGACAATGTACCGGAAGATGGTAAATTAAAAAGTGAAATGATGATAAAAGATAATCGTAGATATTATTTGGATTTAAAAGAGAATTCCCGGGGACGTTTTTTACGTGTATCACAAACGATAACAAGAGGTGGTCCACGATCACAAGTCGCTATACCTGCACAAGGTATGATCGAATTCCGTGATGCATTAACTGATCTATTAGAAGAATTCAGTACTGATGAACATTCATATAAACCAGATCTACCAGAAGGTAGACATATGCATGTTGACAACAAAAATTTCTATTTCGATGTAGGACAAAATAATCGTGGCATTTATATGCGTATATCTGAAGTGAAAACAAATTTTCGTACTGCCATTACTGTACCAGAAAAGAGCTGGACTCGATTCAGGGACATTTTGGCTGAATATTGCGACAAAATAAAACCAACACAACAACAACAACAACAAACACAACAACAACAGCAACAACAATCAGCAACTGGTAGTGGAACAAGTGTCGGTGGTACTACTACTACCACTAGTGGTATTAGTTGTAGTAGTGGTGGTGGTGGTGGTGGTGGTGGTAGTGCTGGTGTCGGGGGTATTTCATCATCATCTGATCAGCCACATCCGTTGGTAATTAAATTAAAAAATTAAACACAAATTTTTTTTTTGATTTCTTTTTGTTGTTCTTCTTGAACGTGGACATTAGGTCGGCAACAGTACCCAACCAGATACTGGGACAAGTTTAAAGTAGGCTAGTTGGCCATTTTTTTAGACTATTTAGATTTATTAAAATAATAAATAATAACAAATTATAAAATTGGATAGTTGCAATGACAATTTCTTGTTTATTCTAATAACTGTTTATCCCCCAATTTTATTTATTTTGTAAATCAATGATACCAACAAAAATTTCCGTCTTATTGTTCAAAAAAAAAAAACAACACAAAAAATTAGAATAATAGACTAGATTTTGTCGTTGCTATAAATTGATGATAAGTTTTGTCAGTTGGAAATTTTTCTGTGCAGTGTTGCAAACACTATAAATGTTAGATTCTCTATTATATGTTACGAAATATTTACTAAATTATTTATTTACTATATAGCTCGTTTTTTAAGTTGTTGATTGACACACACACATACACACACAGAAAGAGTTAATTTAGAAGGAAAAAGGGCGGCGGGGGAACAAAAGTGTGATTTAAAGAAAAACACTTTAAAAAAATTCTGATGAGACAACTGGGAGGGCACCACTTGTACATATTGTGCAAGCGCGCCAAATTTAAAACTTACTACTACTACTACTACAAAAAAAAAAAACGTTGAATCTTTTCTATATTTTTTTCCCCGATTCTGTGATGTTGCTTTAACAATAAAATTAAAATAATAAATATACTAATTGTTAAATAAAACAAAAAAAAAATAATAATCGCTTTGTGATAGTTTTTAACACTTTTTTTGTTTTGTATATATTGCTTGTTTTTTTTCTTTTTTGTTTTATTATTATTATTTTGTTTTAATTACCGATAGGATTGTTTTAATTTAAACTAAATTTCTATATTAGAAATTGTTTTTTTTTTCTTTCTAGTGATTTAATGATGGATGGAAATTTTCAAAGCTTACAATACTAGTTAGTTTCAAGCTTTATTATTATTATTATTATTATTTTTTATTATCATTATAATTATTATTAATGAATGAAGATATTGGGGTGGTGCCCTGTTTTATATAAAGAATAAAGCTGCAGGTCAGATCAAAAATAACCTATTTTTGTTTTTTCTGTCTGTTTTTTAAAGCTCCTATTAAACGCGGGTTTTTATAGCTCAGCATACATTCTTATTAAACAAAAACAAAAAAAAAACCTATATACATATATAATTATATATATTATATTGTGATTAGATTGATTGATGATGACGATGATGAGTTTAATGGATTTTTTTACAATATGATCAAAATTTTATCGTAGTTTTACCATAAACGCAATTATTTTATAACTTTTACAATTTATGCAGTAGGTAGATGCTAGTCACTTTTCTCTTTGATTTTTCTTTTTTTTTGTAGCTTGGTATGTTTTAAGGTCTCGGTCGTGTCTTTAGCAAATTTCAATCGCTAAATGGATGCGTGTTATCTTGCTTTGATTTTAATCTTTCAGTTTTTTTTTAAGGTTTCTGCAATACGGACGCTAAGCTAAACGGTAATGCTAAATCCTATTGGAATACGACGGTAAATGGCACGAATCACTACCTCTTTGTCTAACAGGGTTTTAGTATTACCGTATATTTTAACGTATGGATTGTGGAGACTCATTTTAGTATTTTAACGGTTATTACGTCCGAGAACACAGGAAGGGGAAGAGTATAAAATCGTATAGTTGCTCTGATAGGCTATTATATGCGTATATCGTTAATAGGGAGGGATGTTTTTAATGGTGGTGATTAATAACGTTGCGTTGCGTTGCGCAAACACCGCGTCTCTTTTACGGAAGGTTGTATGAAAATTACCTTTAAATCCTAATCTTGAATTTTTAAATAAAAACGAAAATCATCATCGATATTATCGATCATATAAATATTAATTATTATTATTATTATTATTAATTATTATAAATAATAATTAATAATATAATTAGAGACGAAGATGAAGAAGAAACACATCAAATTATCAAAACTGCCATGATTATTTATTATTATTATTATTATTATTAATTATTATTATTATTATTATTATTAATTGTATTTTAGTATAGAGTGAAAAAAGGATATAATTGTCAAGTTTTAGGATAAAAAAAGGAATAATTTTCGTGCATTTAGACAAAAAAAATTAATGTTTCTTCCCCTTTGCCCAAAAAATTTGGAAAAAACTTGGCCCTCCCCTAAATAACAACAACAACAAAGAGATAAACAAACAAAACAACTCAGAATTAGCCAGGACCGTACTTACGCACAAGCGTTAGAGGCCTCTCCAAGCTGGGAGTTCCTGATACAAACAACTAATGAATTGTGCGCCTCGTGTAGCTAGAAGGGTAAGTACGGCCCTGGACTTAGCTTTTTCTAGTGATATACCTATAAATTATATATAAAAAAATGGATAAAACTGGAAAAAAATATGTATTTGAAATTTTTAAATGCTGGACATTGTTTGTTCTTTTTTCCTCTATTATTAAATTATTCAATTAATGAAATTGATTGATTGATTAATTAATTAATTAATTAATTATTGAAGATTTTTTAGATAGATATTTGGTAATTTTTCGAATCGAAAATGCACGTGTTTTTTTCGTTCAATCATTTAAAGAGAAATTTTTCGATTACGGAAAATTCCCAACCAAAACAAAAGAAAAAAAACTATATATATTATAGAAATCTATATTATGAGAAAGAAATTATTAAAAAAAGAAATGATGAAGCTTTTCCAAGATTTTTCAAAAATTACAAACTAACAAGAAAACTTTCAAAAGTACGAAAATTTGCCATCCAATCAAAGAAAATAGATAGCTTTGTTTTGAATTTTAAAGGGTGTGGTCAGCGCTGTTGTTGCCTTGACGACAACCAATCAGTGATGCACAATAGAATTTGTGCCTCCTGATTGGTTGTTGATGACCACCAATCAGACGGACGCTTGGAATTAGCGCCTTCTGATTGGTTATCGATGAGGGTAACGACACAGGGGCTGAATGCACCCCACATTTTAGTCATGTTTGTACTTTTTAAAGTTTCTCTGAAACCAAAAATTATAATAATTCACGAACACAACACAAAATACGAAAAAAAAAAAATAAAAACACAACTATTATTATACATAGATTGTATGTATTCTTTTTATGTTTGTTTTTGAAAATTGGGGGCAAACATGACAAGAATCTGGCTGTTTTTATCCTGTATTGACTATATCAACTGCCTGCATAAGATCAATAAAAACAAAACAAAAGAAGAGAGAAAATTTTTTGATTTCTATATTGTGATAAAAGAGAATATAAATATATTTAAAAAGAGCTATATTTTAATAGATGTATTAAACAAAAAAATGATTATATTTGGGGGGCGGGTATTTCTACATTACGGTACTGGTGTGTTGGATTTTTGGATGTTGGACATTTTTCAAATTATTATTATTATTATTATTATTTTTTAATAATTTGGCAGCTGATGTAATCTCTACACAATAATGTTAGGTAAGGTAATGTGTTCTATTAAAAAAAAAAAAATTCATTGGTAAAAAATAGATGTTATTAAGTAGGCTACAGCGTAAAATTCTATCTGTAACTATGAATAATAACAAAACAATGAATGGGGTGGCTTTTTTTGTTTTCTTCTTGTTAATTGGACACAAAATAAATTGATTTCCAGGAGGAGACTTGTTTTTTTCTTTTATCTTTTATTGTTTCTCTTAAGTCTTCCTCTTCAGTCAGTATTATCATTTATTTGTTTTTATTAATTAGAATTGTATTGAATTAAGCGTTCAGTTACTGTACCAGGGGGTTAGTAGGTTTATTAGTCGTGGTTATAGATACGATTGTTATGTAACCATTTAAGGTGTTTTAATAAAAAAGCAAAAAAAAATAATAAATAAACAAAACAAAAATAGAAGGTATATAGTTTGGTAAATAATAATAATAAATAAATTTTTGCAACAAAAAGAAACATTGATTCACGGATCATCATCACAACAACAACAACAACAAATTAACAAAACAACAACCGGTTTCTTGCAGTCCATATTTTCAGGACAGCCAATTTATTTAACAACAATAACAACAACAAAAAAACCTACACTTATTAATTTATATATTTAAATGAGAAAAATGTTAATTTTAAAGATTTCAGTTACAAAAAATAAAACATTTGTAAAAATTATGTAGTTTTTTTTTGAGAATTCCCCAAGAAAATCGTATATTTATTGTGTAGAATCGCGATTTTACGGATGGCACGTTTGGCGGTTGAAAATCGTATATTTATTGTGTAGAATCGCGATTTTACGGATGGCACGTTTGGCGGTTGAAAATTTGAATTATTCTAGGGTTTTTCGTTATTCTAGGTTGGTACTAGAATTTCGATATCCATCGATATTATACAATACATAGATTGTTCACAAGCTTTACGTCAAATACTTTATTCTCTCTGGAGATTTTCCACAATTTTCTTAATATTTATTGCAATTTCTGGTCGAAAACAGTCGTAAACCCACAATTTTAATTTTAAACGTTTATTTTGTGGCACAATAGTTTTGCACCATCTATAGTTTAAATTAGTCAATGGTAGTCTAACCGAACGTCCTCTCTAGCCATCAGATGATGTGAGGTTGCTTTTCACCACCCTGTTGGGCCTGTAATTAGCTATTTAATCAAGATTATTATCACTTTGGTTGGAAAACATCCAGTGGGCCACCACTATTGGGGGAAAAAACTAGAAAATTCCACCCCAATAGTCAAGACCTCAGGTGTCTGACGGCTAGATGCCTGCCAGCCCAGAACTACAGAACTAATAAAAACTAGACTGACACCAGGAATTGATAGAATTTCACGATTATTCACAATTAAAACGGTTATTGTACCAAAAAATAGACAAATTGAGTGTGAAATGACACATTCCAGTACTTTTCGAGTCTAATTGTTCTCTTAATCCACTACGCCAACCATCTATATTGAGTTTTACTGCTATGGGTCCATTTTGACAATGTCCGACATAACCTCAAAAAATGATCCGTAATTTAAATTTATCGAATTTCAATAAAAACCTATTAAAATCAATAAAACAACGTTTCAAATCAACACAGAATCAATATAATAATGATGAAACACATTTTGGTTTCAAAACAATCAAGACCAGTGACAAAACTAAAGAAGGTATGATAGCCCCCATGTTTCCCCGCGATATCCTGAAACTAACTAAAAGGGTCGGTTTTTGTGGAATTTTTAGTGTATACTGTATTTGAAAATGTTGCTGAACGATACGATCTAATGAACGATGCAATGTCATTCGGTATACAACGTCTATGGAAAGATATATTCATTGATCGTTTAGCACCCAGTGATAACACGAAATTATTAGATATGGCCGGTGGAACTGGTGATATTGCATTTCGTTTCTTAAATTACATCAAAACTAATCAATGTGAACATGGTTGTCAGGTTACAGTATGTGATATTAATGAGAATATGTTGGAGATTGGTAAAAAACGTTATCAAAATTTAGGTTATAATAATGATAAGTTAATCAATTGGGAATTGGCGAATGCTGAAAATCTACAACAATTTGGTAGTAATCAGTTTAATGTTTATACAATTGCGTTTGGTTTACGTAATGTAACGCATATTGATCGGGCATTAAAGGAGGCATATCGTGTCCTGGAACCAGGTGGACGGTTTTTGTGTTTAGAGTTCAGTCATGTTGAAAATCCTCTAATTAATTGGTAAAACAATCAATTTTCTAGCTTATCATCATCGTTAGCTTGGTTGATAGTTTTTGAAATTTTCAGGATTTATGATCAATATAGTTTCCAAATAATTCCTGTAATGGGTCAATTATTAGCTGGACAATGGAAGGCTTATCAATATTTAGTGGAAAGTATACGACAATTCCCCAATCAAACAACATTAAAAACAATGATTGAAGAAGCTGGTTTTCGTTGTGTTAGTTATGAAAATCTAACATTTGGTATTGTTGCAATACATTCAGGTTTTAAATTATAAATTATAAACAACAACCAAGACGTACGTACGATGCAACTTTATACTAATATAAACGTTTCTTTACAAAAGAAATATAACCTAAAATTAATTATCAATCATTATTTAAATAAATCGAATTGTTAAATTATTGTTTTTGTTTGTTTTTTTTTTGGTGGTTTGTGTGGAATTATCGTCCTCGTCCGGCTGCTGCTGCTTGTGCTGGATTCTGCCAAGTGGTTGCACCGCGTCCACCACGGACAGCAGGTGTGGCACCCCGGCCACGGCCCCGTGCCGCTAAAAAATCACAAATTATTAACAAACACCCAATAATTGATAAATAATACTCACCTTGTGCTCGTAGAATTGCCGATTTGCCACGACCCGCTGTACCAGCTTTGGTTTGTTTCTTGAACATCGGGGCATTCTTCAACATATCCGGTAATATTAAAAAACGTATTTTCGAACCACGAATATAAACATTTTCTAATTGTGCTACACGTCCATCACGATATGTTACCGTTATTTGTGTCATTTGACAATTCATATTATCTTCAGCTTCGATTAATTTACCACGGTAAACTTCACCGGTTATTGTTTCACATGTAACGATATGTCCTTCAGCTTCATGTAGAACTTTAATTGGAACACCGATCGACATTTTTTAATGAATTTTGATGATTTTTATTACGTTATTTTGAGGATGATTATAGATTTTTTTGTTCGGGGGGATCAAACAAACAAATCAAACAATAAACGTAACCTATACGCCCGGCAAAACAAAACGATTGAGGTTATGTTTATGAATTGACCAATCAGAGAGCAGCTGGTAATAAGAGTCTAGCGATCAGACAGCGAACATTTGTTCGTGGGCAATTCAATTAAGGTCGGCGTACACAAGCCTTGTGCGTTGTCACCATTTTTAGACTAAACTACATGAATAAAAGCAGTTTTTGTTTTGAGTTGCTGTTTACAATTACAGTTTGGATTTAGAAAGACGATCCCCGTGTTTTCTGCTAATTATCAAAACTAGTTGCTAAAAGCAATATTGTTGTAGGACCTCCGCTCACCAGGCCCGAACCGACCGACCCGACCGTCCCGACCCGTCTCGGAAAAAATTGAAAGCATTGATTCTAATGTAAGTCCGCACACGGAGGCCGACAGAATTCCGAGACGTCGTTTCCGAGCCGTGTCGGTCTCCGTGTGCGGACTTACATTAGAATCAATGCTTTTAATTTTTTCCGAGACGGGTCGGGACGGTCGGTTCGGCCACCGTGTGCCAAGGTCCTTAGTGTTCTTCTGGTTTATTATTTCCCTCTGCGTAGATCGACGCTCTACTAGTCCATCTATCACGTTGTTGTGTTTCTATATGCTTCTTTAAATGACCGTAAGTCCTATATTTTTGTAAAAGGCCACAGTCAAACTATATGTAGTTGTTGCCATTAAAGTTTAGAGTCACGTGATTAACGAGCAAACTAATAATCCCTAACTGGAAAGAGAGCTAAAATTTGTTGACTAATGTGTAAAACAAAGATGGCAATATATAAACTATTGTTCTGTCAGTTGATGAATGGCAATGACTATAGGAATCGGTACTTGCAAAACGCGATTCCTTTAGATTTTCTCCAATTTAAAAGGGAAAATAATAAAAAAGAAACAGACTCGAGAATTTCATTTTCTCTTTCAGATATCAACGCTCTATGTTATAGGGTTGATGTACGCACCCTACTGGCCGAGTTTAGTATTACCGTTATGTAAACACATTTTTTAAACCATTTGACACAATTAGTAAGAATTAATGCCGTCCAATTTAAAAATTCTAATTTTCTTCCTAAAGTTCAACAAGTTTGAATGTAAAATGCGCTATATTTAGCAGTATTTTCTTGTATTTGCATAATAAAGATGCTGAAATTTTGCCGTTAGAGGCGCTGGTGCTAAAAATATGCAACATCCCTATTGCTTTAGTTAAAGGAGACGAGCCGAAGAAGTAACCATACGAACAAGTTGCTCATCGTCTGATGGCTAGACACCTGGGCGATTCTTTTTGAGACATTAGCGCCCTCTCGAATTAAATTCAAAATTTCCCGCTCTTACTACAAATTTTTGTAGAAAATTCAAAAATCTTCGACAATATCACTAATTCATGATAATTATCCACAATTACTAATAATAATTATCAAATATTTTGTTGTAATTATGGCACAAGTTAGATTTACAATTGTCAGAGGAAAAGTGAGGTTATGTGAGTTTCTTGTACATGGACTTCGATATGTCATCAAAACAATCTGAGAAAAAATCAAAAATTTCCGATAAAGAACGTTTGGAATTAGCCGAGAAATTAGATCATGAACTTGATGATTTCATTAATAATTTACCGAAACGTAAACCGGACGAATTACCATCATTTGAACGATGGGAAGAAGTAAGGTTATGTTGATTTGTTTATGTGTTCGTTTTTCCTAAATTCTTATCAAATCCGTTTTTCAGGAAATTGATAAACATCCATTTTTCATGAAACAAATACCCGAATCTACCGATAATCTACATCCATTATATGAAGGTTTACAGAAATTAAAATATGATCCAGACGAAAATGAACCAGAAGAATTAGCTATAGCGTACAAAGATGATGGTAATTTTAATTTTAAACATAAGAAATATCGTATGGCTATCATTTCATATACGGAAGGATTAAAAGCGAAATGTAATAATCCCGAGATTGAAGCAAATCTATATAATAATCGATCAGCTGCACATTATTTCCTGAAAAATTACAGGTTTTTGTCAAGTTTTTTAAACAAAAATTCTATAAAAATTCAAATAGATCATCAATTCTAGATTGCGAACAAGCCTTAAAACTACAACCAGACTATGAAAAACCGCTAAATCGTCTAGTTTATTGTTATCAACAATTAGAGAAATACGATAAAGCGATAGAATATTGCGATAAAATCTTAGAGAAACAATCAAATAACAAAGAAATCCAACAATTACGCAAAAATTGTGTAAATCAATTAAAATTACAAGAACGTAATTCCCGTAAACATGAATTAACACGTAAAAAACAATTGAAAGAAGAACAACGACTACTTGATGAGATCAAAAAAAGACACATCAAAGTTGGCAATGATAATTGTTTAACAATAAACCAAATAGAACCACAATTTCCAGAATTATTTAATAGTCGTGTTTATTTAGATGAAAATTCAAATTTAATATGGCCAGTTATTCTATTCTATCCGGAATATAAAATTATGGATTATATACAGAATTTTGATGAAAATTGTCAATTTTTCCAACAATTACAACCAATTTTCCAGGAATTTCCCGAATGGGACCGGGAGAAAAAATACACAATCAATACAATTAATCTATATTATGAAAATGATAAGAGGAAATACATAAAAATCGATTTAAATACAACTCTATTGGAAATTCTACAACGAGAGGAGTATGTTTGATGTTTTTGTTGTTATCAAGTAGGCATTGATGAGACAATTGTTTAAACCAAGGCCTACTTTGATAGATGAGTAGTATAAGTTTAAACAAATGCCGGTCAATCAATGTCTACTATGATGTTATTCGATTTTTATTAAAAATTGATTGTCTTTTGTTTTGTTGTTATTGTTGTAGTTTTATAGTACAGGAGGGTACTCCAAGATTTATTATTCTGGTCAATGGCAGTAAAGTGGAAAAGAATTTCTTGGAAACTTGACGATAAATAAATAATTAATGAATTCAAATTGGTTGTATAATTCCACCCCCCGACCCTATCTTTTATCATCTGTTGATTTTCTCATATTTGAATATTAAACATTTTATGTTGGTAATATTGATTTTTCTATTAAAACTGTTAATTGGTCATTTATTATTGAGAAAAATAATTATTTAAAATTCGAATCAACACGTCAGTTTTTGCGTTTGTCTTTTGTTTTGTTTTTTTTTGGTGGATGCGCCCGGTGTTTTTTGTTTTCGCTCTAGGGAATTTAGTGAAAGTCTCCACCTAATGTTGGTATTGGTGTCGTGTGACGCAATAGTCAAGATGGCGACGCGAGTGCTTACAATAAAGTAATGTCGTCCCCATAATTGCCATTCTTCCCGAACAAAAAAACGGTCAAAAATAATAAAAATTAAACACAATTCCGACCAAATTAATAAACATTCCACTAATTTGTGCCATCTTATCAATGAAATCAGGTGTAGTTTTATGTGATTAATTCATAAAAATTGTGTATTTTCGTGTATATCGATGTATGTATGTGTGTGTATGTGTGTACCACCGACGACCGAAGGAAAAAGTTGAAGAATCTCTATCATAGTAGCCAATCAAAAATGTGATGTTGTGTTGTTTCTTTGTCTGTCCTCCTTCTTCTTCTCTCCATGTCGACGGCAATAATGATGTGAAAAGGTGGCCGTGCTTTTTATTATTATAATTTTGTTTTGTGTTGTTTTTTTTATTTGTATTATTTTAATGGTGAATCTGTGATTTGTGGGAGTTTCTGGTTTTTGGGACGAATATTCTCTTCCCGTATTATTGGATGGTGGCTGTCTGGATGAATGCCCGGACCGGACAACAACACCAGCAGGTTCAAATAATCTTAACATAAAACCAGTGAAACTCTCTGTATAAAGTGTTGTGTATTGTGTAAAATTAGCCAGAAGCAATTCAATTTAAACTATCACTATTTTACAACAAAAACGACAGGCGAAAAACCAATATGTAAGTAGGCCATATAGAATCTTGGGCGTATTCTCTTCTATAGATATATTTGTTATACAAATAATAATGTTGGCAATATTTGATTGGACGACAATGAAAATTTTCACAAAAATTTCAACAAATATCTAGTTGGCTTATTGGAATTTTGACAGATACAGATTTTCATTTGTTTATACGTTTGGTTTTTGTTTTTATAATCGGCCGACTAGATCGATTATATCAATATTATTATTATACAGGTTGTCCACTATCGGTATCCTATTAATACAATTCGTTTTGTTTTTATAAAAAATAATATTGGCAATATTTGATTGGTCGACAATCGAAATTTCCCCAAAAACTCCACAGACATCATGTCGGCTTATTGGAATTTTGACAGATACTGACTTTCATTTGTTTACGTGTTTTTTGTTTTAACAATTGAAGTGAAAACCGGGCGACTAGATCGATTATCAATAGTTTTATTATTATACAGGTTGTCCCCGTTTTAAGGGTTCATCCAATTATTGATAAATAAATGAAAAAACACCGACAATAACAAAATATATGTACTCGTATAGTATAATAGAGAGAGTGTTAAAAAATTGCCGTATTGAGATCAATCGTGCAATAATCTAACAGTAAATTTTATCAAAATATCCATTCACATTCTTCTACTATTTATATTTATTTTTCCTTTATTTCGCCTCCTTTTATTTATTTATTATTATCATTATTATTATTATTATTCTTTTCAATATCCCTCTATTTTCTTATTGCTCTCTGCTCCTCATATTGGATACAATCTAATAATTTCACAGCAGGCTATGAAACAAATAAGAATCATGTTCTTTTCATATTTCTAATACCACCACCACCATCATCGCCTACTTTTCTATTTTTTTCGCATCATTTAACACAACTAATAATAATAATAATGATAATAATAAGAAATTCAATTATTATTTTGACCAAATTGATTGTTATCAATTTTAATTAATCGCGTCTTTTTAACGGATTATGGAGGCGTACTATTATTATTATTATTACAGTAAATTGTAGTAAAATCATCAAGTACAATAGGTATTGGAAATGGTTAAATATTCCAATGTTATAATAAATTGGGTGAGGTTATTTTGAAGGGCACATATAGGTGTGTTGTTGTTGTTATATTGGTTAGATATACTAGAGGGGGTGGTGGTGGGTTGGGAGGATGATTTGTTTAAATCAAGAGACAAAGATAGAGAAGGGTGGAATATATTTTACGCTTTTGGTATTCAATTAAAATCACTATTGACATAATTGTGATTTATTGAAAAAGTAAGGTTGTCGACCCTGATTGATAATCATATTATATGATAGACAAAGAGAGAGATACAAACATATTGCATACAATTGTTAAAAACAATTCAATATTGTTTTGATCATCATCAAGAAGGACAATTTTAAAAATACATTTATAGTGAAGCGGGGGAGGAGTATAGAGGGACGGTTATGTGGCGATGATGATGATGATGATGACGAATGATGGATAATAATCACACATTGTTGTGGTTTATTTTGTATTTTTATCTTTCTAACCAAGAGTGTCGTTATATCTCTTCTATCTAAATGAATCTCCTATTGTTCTTTTGTTTCTAACTATAAACTAAAAAGAGATAGATTGAATTTAAAAAAACTAAACAGGTGTCATCATATTGTGGGGGAGGAGGACAAACTCTATCCATCCATCCATCCATCCTAGATACTTAAAAATAAAAGATAAACAAATGACAGTTTATGGGTTTGTTGTTATCATCAACGACATGCGTTTCAATTAAATAAATGACTATGAAAGAACACCCAATGATGATGATGGTATAGAGTAGAGTGTGTTCGTATTGAAAAAGAAGCTTTTTGTCTTGATATTACTAATCTTTATTTGACAGCTAGCATATTATTCAAGCCGTTTATCGACATAATTATTATCTATTAACAAGTCATTGACCGGTAAAGAGTGGAAAAAATAAGGGGGCAATAAAAACCGAAAAAAAAAGAGAGGGAGGAAGCCCACCCACAAAGTTTCAATAATAAATAGGGTTTATTACAAAAAAAAAAACGAAAACCTATATAATTTCCAAAAATTCTAAGAAATTATACAAAATTTGTGTATAATTATAGTATAACAGTTGGTTATGGAAAAAAGTTTGAATTGTCTCTATTTATACCGATATAGTCGACGACTTTTACTTTATTATTATAATATTATTAATGTAGTTGTTGTATTTTCGAGGTTGTTTATTATATTCACTATTATTTAAGAATTAAATTAATAATTTAATTAATTTAAATAATTAGAAAAGTATTGAATATTTTCAATGAATTAATTGACAGCTGTCAGTTTGACAGTTAATTTTGATATAATTGTTGTTTGGGTCAATTATTATTATTTAACTCCATGGTCAGTTTTTAAAATATCTATCTGATAATTAACAATAATCTAGAGAAGGTCATGATTTATACAGTGCGATCTATTCAAATTTATGGTCAAAGTGTGCCATGACAAACGTATGTCTTTGATTGCTGATATTGTGAGTTTATTGCAGTAACGCCATCTATACAGATTTTACGGTACTTGAATTTATTAATCATTAACCTTACTTAATATGACAGGTTAGTGAAAAGCAGTAAAGTGTAGACATACGTTTCTTACGTCATTCAAAGTCACTTGACCATACATTATTGTAGATCACACTGTATATCGGGTGTGCAACCAATCAATAATAATTGTTATCAAAGCACTTTAACTGAAAATAATTCAGTACACTCGTTATATTTTGATGAGAAAAACCGTCTTCAGACTTCACGTAATTTTCCAGTTTATATTTAACTGTGTGTGTGCGCCATGTAACAGTTGGTGATGTATTGTTGTCAAGTAAAGACGAGTGAGATAGACAGATAGATACCGTGTTAGATTTTTGTTTGAAATATTAAACACAAACCTATTTATAAAGGAAAACTGTGAGAAGGATGTCTATACTAAAATAAAAGGATTTTAGATAGAAACAAACATATAAACCAAACCATACACACAGACATACAGTCAGTCAGAAAGATACAAAGTGTGAGTGAAATTCTTCGTCTTCTCCAATGCAAAATGTTGGTGGTGTTGTGTTGTGTTGTGTTGTTGGGGGTGTGTTGGGTGTTTGTGAGTTTTGAAAAGTTGTTTTAACGACTAGCGAATGTTAATGATGCACACACACACACATAGGTACACATAGACAGTTGCGCATTAATTAAACTTGTACAATGTTTAAAAGGCGCACAGTGTAAAACTAGAAGAGAGTGTAAAAGAGATAAAAGCGATCGAAATAGAGAAGGAGAGAGGGAGTGAATTCATTATAACGCGCAAAAGGATTAATTCGAATATAAAATGGAAAATTAACAATAAAACTCAAATTTAAAGGGCTACTCGGTAATTCTTCCATACCACCTGACGAATTATCGAGGTTTTCCTGTATTTTTTTTTTCATGTTCTCCATCATGACACATGTGTGTTCTACTTGTTCTTCGTCAAAACGGAAATTACCAACAACCGAATGGAATTTATAATGTAATCTTTAAATCATAGATCATATTTTGGCGGCAACCGTACCTCTATGATCGCCAGGACAAAATGATGGATTATTAGATCAAACAACAACAACAAGCAAGCAAGCAAGCAGACAGGCAATCAGGCAAGACGTGTTTATAACGGGTGTCCAAATTATTAAGTGATGGTATCTTTTATATTTGTTCTATATAGTTATGTAGTGATATCTAATTAGTAACTGGAGAGGTGAGAGGAGTTTACGAGATATTAGTATTTCTTGTGGCGGGTGGGACAGTGTAGTTTGGACACCCGGTATATACATCTTTAAATTATTCAATCTGTCTCTGTGCCGTTACAAAATCAGAAGAAAACCGTGTTGTTGTCGGTTTTTTTTTTGTATCTTTAAGTAGCTAATTTTTTTTGATAAGTCTCCGTATTTCAGTCTGTCTGTCTGTCTCTCTGATACAAATTTAATGGAAATAGTCTAGAGAAAAGAGGGTATTTCTCCATATTCAAAAGGATTTATCGCTAAATATATGCTTGTCTGTACGTATTACATACATGTGTTATTTATATAAACAACAACAACCAAAAAAATGGCGATATTTTCCATACAATACCGTCTGTAAAGTGGTGGGTAGGTGGCCGGCAGAGGGATGGAGAGTTTTTTTTTCTTGTTCTTTATGTGAAAAATGAGTAGTGTTGAATGGATTATTTATTGTATAGAGAGGGGTTGGTCGTTCATCTTGGTTTACTGATAACAAATGAAAAGTGAGAATGGTAGTAGCTGATAATAGTGGATAAATAAAATAAATAAATAATAGTGGTGGCGGGATCAAAAACACAGTAGAAGTAAATTAATTTTAATCTAAAAAAAGATAGATGGTTGTTGTGTTTTTGTTTTGTAAAAGAAAAACTACCCCTTTTTATTGAAATTTGAAAATAAATTGGAAAATTCGACAATACACGGTTGGTGAAAATTTCAAGCCTTTCCACCATGTTAACCGGAGATTAAATGTACACATTAATCCATTTTGGGGTGGGGAAAGAATGAGGATTTTCGTTCCGTTATCATCATCAACATTCAATTATTTATTATCCGGTAGAGTCGAGTTGCGCCCCGACACTGACAGATAATAAAAACAGTAGAAGCGACTTGTGATGGGAGTGGAGGAGAAACATAAAGATCGACATTCAGAGATAAATGATCACAGGGCGCAACTCGGCCCTGTTCTTATTATTAATACATGTAATTCATTTATATAAAAAAATCGACAAAACACAGTAACAGAAAGTATTATTACGTAAAGTAATTGTGTTAAAATACGTGTGAAATATAAAGGGTGATTTAGAAGACGGTGGGGGAAAAAAAGGTGAATTGTCGAGAGAATAATCAACAATAAAAAAAAACCAACAAACAACAGTTTTGTTATTTAACTTCTTCGTTTTTTCCGGTTTGTTGTTCGTATTATTGTTGTTGTTCTTGTTGTCGTTGTTTTTTTTTCTTAATTAGAATTTAATGGTCATAAGCTTGTCAACGGATATGATGATGGTGATGATTTCGTTTGTTGTCTTTGTAAGAACAAGGGGCGAACAGAGACACACAAAAAAAAACAACAGAATGGAAATAATGTGAAATTGTAGGTAGAGGGGTAGCAAAGAAAAATTTAATAAATTAACATTAATTGAGATGAACGTGCACGTGTATGTCTATGTGGATGGTAGGATGGTATGTCTTTTATAAGAGAAATTAATTAATCTTATCGAATATTGCCAATTAAAAAGTTTTACGTTTTACGTAAAATAACGTAATAAAATTACATCATGCAATTTTTATATTTCATCATCATCATCGTCAATAATTGTGTTAAATAATAATAATGGTATTAACAAGGTAATGGATTTCAATAACTGTGACTAAAGCCCATTTCACACTTTATTCCATTGTTGTTTCGTAAAATTCCCCAAAATGTTCCTTGTTATTAAACAAGGAAGACAAAAAAACAGTACAACTTTCCAAATGTCATCCTCATCATTACCAATAAATTTTAATAAATTTTTCTACCTACTCATTGGAGTATTTCTTGTAACCTTGTAATGTTAACAACAACACCAACAACATCTTTTCAAAATTTATCATTGTAATAATGAGTTTATTTTTTCTTTTTTGTTAACAACCCTCTTATTCATTTTTGAAGAATACAGAGAACTATTAAAATAGTTTTACCAACCGACCGACCCCCGCCCGCGTTCTGGGTAGAGTGCAAATGGTAACATTTGTGAAATTTGTAACAACAACCCCCCTATATGGTATAAAGTATAAAGTATAGAGTGTGTATAATGTCATCTATCCCTATCGTAAATCATCCCCCATTTTTAAGAATTCACCATTTCTACTGTGTGTCTGGCTGGCTGGCTTAACTTTGTATAGGTGTTTATCGTTCGTCTCTTTCTCTTATATTTTATGTATACCGTTTCAGGAAATAGACTGAAAAAAAACACACCATCACCAACGTTTTTCAAGGTTCTCTCTACTACCAAGTGGGTGGAGACAGAGGGTTAATATAAATGAGAGCCCACCCGGTGGTGGTATCTTGTTCCGTACTGTTGTCATACATGTATGGGTTTTTAAGTCTTTTTTTTTTGTCTGTTATATATTTTCAATTTTTTGGGGGGAATGTCTGAAAATAGTGGTGATGGTAATTATTTACATATCCACCATTGATGTCGATGACGACTCTGGATTATACACCACTATCCACCGAGTGAAACTCTTTAAGGCGTAAAATTCGAGGTTAGATAAATATTTGGGGGAGTTAGTATAGGGTGAAAAAAAATCTGCTATGATGGTAGTGGTGGTGGGTAGGGTAGTAGCAGTAAGAGTTTTGGTGACGTTTTAATCCAAGATTAACGTCCTAACTTTGCACACACACATACATCCATCTATCTATTCTCCAACTAACCCTTGGTCCTTTATACAAACACACACACATACATATACACACAGTTGGATAAGTTAAAAAGTTCAACAATTTTTTTGTGTGTGTATCTGTGTGGAGGGTCTAGCCTTTAGGGTGGTGAATTGGTAGAAAGAGAGAGAGAGATACACGTTAATTTCGATAGTGCTTGCTGATTTTCAATATTGAACAGTAAAAGGGACATGTCACGTAGAATGTCTACGACACAAAATCGAAAGAAGTTTCTCGTGTATAGAGTAGTGGGTTTGTAGAGAAAGATTTGAAAAAAAGAAGCCTTCCAGATGTGAGCATTGGTGGTTTATACAAGAAATGATAAATGTATGTTTTTTTTGTGTGTGTGTGTGATAAGAGGGCAGTTTTGCTGCTACACTCACACACTAAATCCTGATAGACAAAGACGACAAATTGCGCAAATAACCCTAATTTAAGGGGTTATACACATTCGCCTGTCTCTTTCTATCAGGCGATTTAACATGTAGCGTATGTTTACAGTGAACGTTAAATTTAGCGGTTACGTTAACGTATGTATTGCGGAAACTCTCAATTATAATTAACAGATATCTTGTATTTATTATTAACGATATACCACCAAGATTGTACATAAATTTGAAGAAAAAAAAAACTGAAAAAGTTATTTAAAAGAGGCTATAAATTCAAGAGTAATAACATTTAAACTGAAGATAATAAATATAAGGAATGTTAATTAACTTAAAATTATATTTTAGCATAATAGAAAGACGGAAGAAGAAGAAGAAGAATATAACAACTGTTAATTGAATAGAACAAATTTAAATACGTACACACACACACACACATACTCAAACACACAGACCAAAAAATAGTTTATTTTCAGCAAACTAGTAATTAATAACTGAAATTAAAATTAATTAATATCCCACCCCACTACCTATTGTTAGTGTTATTGTTATAAAAGGCAATCTATAATTTCGCTTAAAAAGCCTTTTAAATAATGAAAATTTTGAAAGAATTTCAAAAATTCCTTAATTTCGGATTACAACGAATTGATTTCTAGGGATTAAAGTGAAGAGAAACTTTTATAATTAAAGTTGGCTATGGTGGTGGTGGTGGTGGTGGTGGTGGTTTGTGGTGGTGGATGATTATTATAGGACTTTCTACGTTATAGGTATACGTATATATTTATTGACCAATTTATAACATGAAGAAAAGAAATAGATAATAAACAGTTTTATTATTACTTTCTTTGTCTAATAAAAGTTTATTGTTATCAATTTCTTTGCTTCTTTTTTCTTTCCCTCTTTTTTATTTAATTAAAATATCAAACTATGATGATTAATTTATAATTGAGTTTAGAATTACGAGTAGAGGTAAAGTAAGAAATTTGCCGGTATTTCCGGTACAACCGGAAGTTCTATATAACTAGGTATACCTATAATCTTAAAAAAGATACGATCAGTAATATGTAGTGGGTGCAATTTTTTTGGAACATAATTCTATCATATTTCCTTCAAATTTATCAATAAATAGATAATTAGGAAGCTAAAATTAGTTTCGTAATCGGAAAAAGGGAAAAAAAGCTCTTAATCTACCTATTTCCCTAACGAATCTTTGGGTGCGTTTATAGTAAACGCTACAAAGATAGCGTCGATACAAGCGACGAAAACAAATACATGTATTTCAATGTAGGTGTTCATAGTGGAGGAACGCTACAAGCGTCGAGCTAAGCTACATAGAAAGCGACAAATGTAGGAATCAAAAAATTTTGTTTTCTTCGCTTTGTCGCTATGTAAAATCATACTATTTTCACGAAAATTGACTATTTACAGTGCCAAATCAATGAAATTATTAGAATTAAATTAACACTGGACAAATAAATTTACTTTTTATGAATTAAAATGCTCATAAAGCCAAATATTTTTTTATTGTGGTTTGATTTAATGCAAATCTAACTAAATCTAGGCAACTTTGATAATTTCCGTTGAATGACAACAAGAAAATTGTTTGATTAATCAGTAGGAAACATTATTTATAAAAATATTTAACTATTCGTCTGGGTTTTTAGCTCAACGCTATCTACGCTTGTCGCTTTTACTATGAACACACTTTTCTTAGCTCGTCGCTATCTACGCTTGTCGCTTGTATCGACGCTATCTTTGTAGCGTTTACTATAAACGCAGCCTTTGATTTTTTAGATCGTGCGATCGATATACCGGGTGTACAACAATATATCAGATCATAGTAGACTATAGCTGCGTTTCATAATACGGAGTTGAAGTAGAGTGAGAGTGAATAGAGTAGAGTAGTTATGAAGCGGGGCAGTTACGGATTGAAAAGAGTGAATCATTAAAAGAACGAAGTGGGAGCGAATAGAGTGAAGTTCGGTCAGCTGTTAGCTTTGCGCTATTGTTGTTTGAGCCATTGCACATGCGTCAACGATTTACACTTTTTATTCTATCTACGACGATGGAGTAAAAGGTGCGCGCTCTATTTCACTCCACTCTCTATTACCGACTTCTTCATGGAGTAACTCCAAACATAAATGAACGCTCGAAGGAGCAAAAAGAGTTACTTTTTTGCTTTATCGAACGAAGCTTATGAACGAAGTCATTGATTAGTTCGGTAATGCAGATTACTTCTTTTACAATTAGTCAAATTAATTTCCTGAAAACATCGATTCTAACCTAAACACAAAACATTTAGTAGGTATAAATGTCATGTTTCTTAGTCCATTGCCTATACTACTCTGACCTGAAATAGTACACTCGGTATATTATATTTTTTTAACTATATCTTATAGTCAGATGATAAGAATTATGACGAGCAAACGAAAAGAAAGGAAGGAAGAAAAAAAACGCGGGTGGATTATTGTAGTGTAGGATTCTCTTGGGGTGGTGTTGCTGCGGTCTTCGATTTTTATCAGGACGATTTATGATTATGTCACGACATTGGATTAAATCTTATGATATATTTATATACATATTTAACCAAAAAAAAAAAAAAAACGAGAAAAATATGTTCTATATTCACAGATAAATGTTGTTTATAATGTGAAAAATCGAGTTTTTTTGTGTTAAAACAACAACAACAACAAAAGAAAAGACTTTCCCCTTCATAAATAACAATAAACAGAGTATTAATTTGCATTTAATTTATATTATTATTTAATTAATTGTTAACTTTATCGTTAAAACAAATAATAAATTTGAATATTATTATTATTATTATTTTATGTTATATTGGATATTATCGATTTTAGCTTACAGTCAAATTTATGTTATTTCTCTTGCTCATATTCTCATATCATCTATCTTCCTTTATATGCATATATGTATATAATAATAATAGTAATATATATGTATATCTTTAAAATTGTATCCTCGTTATATGTTCTGCTGTTAAAATCCTCCCTATTATCAATCCCCTTTCATATATTATATTGGATTTGTGGAGGTATAAAAGGGATAAAATGGGAGAGAAAAGGAGAGAGATCGATTATCACCCTGTTACCACCACTACCACTACCACTGCCACTACTATTTATAACATCAATTCACACCCTCTATTTCCTATCAATACATACCTACAACAATTACCTTATCATCATTAGTCAATTGAGGTGAGAACAATGGTTGGTGTTTTATTTTTCATCTATTATTTAATCCTCCTCCCTCCCCGACTCCCATTATTGTATCCGTTTTGTTCAGTCTTTTCAGAACAGACAACCCATCCCGTTTTCCATTCTTTTTTGGATTTTTTTTTCCGTAAAATATCCTATCAGTGATTGTCAATTATTCGTTTAGATAACAATCATAACGCCACCTGTCGACTGTTATCATCAATTAGAGTTGTGATCCTTTTCCTCCTGATCCTGATCCTACCCGTTTTTTTGTTTGGGGGGGTTCTACTCTCCTATCACCACCTTCTATCTTTCGTTATCTGATAGTTTTTTCCTTCATTTCTTCAATATATTTCGTTTCTTACACACACATACGCATATAGAGACATTTACACATCATTGGCCGATATTGTTCGATATCAAAATGTAATAATGATTAGAGAGAACGATGACGGCGAATTGGAAAGATTGGGAGGGATGGATGGAAATTTTGTTACGATCAACAAATTCGTTTGATATAAACAACCAAGAAAAGAAGGAGGGAGGGCGAAAGAAAAAATCTTATCATGTAATCAAATGAGAAACGAAAAAGGTCAAAGATATGGGGGGGGGAAACATTAATAAAATCGAATTTGATGGTTATATATGGGGTCGTTTAGAAAAATTCGTATTCGGATTGGCGGCAATTGATGAATTTGTAGGATTTTTTAATAACCCCCTGTATTATTTTTGTGTTATCAATCTTAGTTACTGTTTTGTTTTTGTTTTGACATCACATATTATACTACAGTATGTATTACAGATTTCATGCCTGTTTTTTCACCCTTGTTCGTTCGTTCGTTTTCTTATTCATATCAACATCATTATTATTGTTATTATCATTATCATCATTATTATCTATAGCCGTTTTATTTGTTTGTGTTCATGAGAGAGGCTGAAAGGAAACGCCGATGAGGAACACCAAGCAAACAACAAAAAATAAATTGAGAAAGATTTTCCTGGGCTAATGGTAAAGAGATGTGATGCTCTGCTGCGTCAGCTGTAGGAAATGATCGCCTGTAAAATAGTTTCTTCTCTTTGGCGACTTAACGCATTACAGCGGGACCGTATCGACAACACAGTCTTTCCTAAAAAGCATCGATTTCTGATGGAAATCGATGAGTAAACTGGGTTTTCTGTGCTCCAGTGAGTTGGAGTAAAATGGGGCATGCAAACGGTAGGAGTATTTACTCTAACTCACTGGCACACTCAAGTATCTCTATCGGGAAGTTGGAGCGTGTGGATACCGCTTAATGCGGGAAAAAATAGGTGGTATTGTTGTGGGGATGGAAGTTTATTAGTAGACCAATGAGAAATAGAGTTACTCAATTATCAGTGGCGTAACAAGCCACAAATGAATTTTATTTTTAATGTATTCTATGTTACGATTTTATGTTTATTTTAAGGTAATTATACGCAGTTTTAGCGAGAACGTGTGTATATTAATGATTTTTATAAATCAACAACATTTTTTATTATTTTTACTTTTCTTTTTACTTTTTACTTCTTTACTGTTTTAATGCCACGCTGGGCCCATAACCTATTACGATTTTATGTTTATTTTAAGGTAATTATACGCAGTTTTAGCGAGAACGTGTGTATATTAATGATTTTTATAAATCAACAACTGATTGGCAGTTTATATTACCTAATAGTTTATTCTTTTATTTCCTGATTGCCTTCAATTTTTCCTTTTTTTTTTCCTTTAATTCATGTAATAAGATGATTGATCGAAAAGGCTATGATGACATGTGGTTGTCCTTTATGAAGCCACCTTTATATTGCATATTTATTAACAATGAGGCATTCTCATCCCCATTTACTTGAAAAAAAATGTGACCTCATTTTTGATCAAAATCGGGTGAAGTCATGTCGCTATTCTATACTTGGACAACCCTGAATGAAAATTAATTTTGATAAAATAATAATAGTAATGAAAATGATGTTTGTTTTTGTTGTAGATTTGAATCTGATCATCATGAAATCCAAATGATCTCAACAATAATCATGAATTATCAACAATTCTCTTCGAAATTTCATCGTGGATATGTTCCTGATCCACCACCACCACCATCATTGCCATCATTATCAACCACAGCAACACCATTCACATCATCATCATTAACAACAACAACAACATCATTAAACATGATGCGACAACAACAACAAAAATCACAACAATTGAATAATAGTGAGTGTTCTAATGATGAAACAATCCATAATTATGATAATAGTATCAGTGTGCGATTATTATCAACAAATAGTAAAAGTGTCGGTTGTGATAATGGAACTGTTGTTATTATCAATAATAATAATAATAATAATAATAATGATAACAGCAGTTCTAAAAATGTTTTAACGAACATCAAAAATATCTGTGATTGTCATCGTCATAATAACAAAAATAATAATAATAATAATAGTCGAACTGTTAAAGACTGCGTCTATTATGATAATAATAATAATAATAATAATAATAATAATAATAATAGACTATCATCATTAACAACAACAACAGCAAATTTTAATTTGTTTTTAATTTTATTATACACGTGCCTATTAGAAAGAATCTCGTCAATTGTCAACAATTTCAATAAATATTTTACAACAACAACAACAACAACATTGAAATTGATAATAATGATATTATTATTATTAACAACACAATTAACAACAATTGATGCATATGCAAATGAATTTGATAAAACTGAACAATTATTAGATAAATTAAATTTAGAACAAAGTATAGCAGCTGTATTTAATAAAGTTGCATATGGTGGTAGTACAACAAAACGATCAATACCTGATAATATTTATCCATTAACAACATTAGCAACACCATTATTAACAACTTATCGTTATTCAGATGGTAATGATGAATGGTTACGAGTTGATGTTAAAAATACACAAGATAATAATAATAATAATAACAATGATAATAATGATAATAATAATGGTCGTGAAATTGGTAGAAGTAATATAGATTTTGAATCGACAGATGAATATGATGATGATGATGATAATAATAATGATAATACTAGAAATAATAATGGTGATAATAATAATAATAATAATAATAATTATGGTATTGATTTAGAGAAAGATCATGTATTACCAACATCAGCTCCAGCTGCTGATATTTTAAAAAATAATAATAATAAAAACTATAATAATCCGAATCGTTATAATAATGATCGATTACGTCCGGATTATCAAGAAAATCAACAACAACAACAACAACAACAACAACAATATGAACAACATCCAGTAACTGAAAATTTATATAAAACAACAACTGGTTATAATTTATTAAGAAATATACGTCCAACAAAATCAATGTATAGTAAAGATATACCAAGTTACATACCACCAAGTCGGGCATTTTTTACACCACCATTACCACCTGAATATCAAAATCCATTTGCTGATACACCAACATTACGTGGTAAAAATTCAGATGGTTTTGCTAGTCGTCGACCAATACCACCACCTAGTTTAATGCCAAATAAAGATCGTATACCATTTCGACCGGATCTACCACCAAATAAGGTAAATATTGAAAAATCCCAACAACAACCAGCAGAACGACCAGAAAGACCCAATAATAATAATAATCATAATAATAGTGAAAAAATTGATAAGAATGAAAAGAAGAAAACATTAAATACACCATCACAGAATAATGTACGTTTAAGTGAATTTTACGGTTTAAATCGTAATAATAACAATAATAATAATAATAATATTAATATAAATGAAAGTAATTTTGAATATGAGAAAAGTTATGCACCAGAACCATCGATTACACGTATATTAAGTGGTTCGAATGGACGACATGATGATGTTAAAATACCAGATATTCTATATCATACAGTAACAGCAACACCGAATTTAGCTGTACAACAACAACCGAAAACAACAAAAACACGTACACCACCACCAGTACAACAACAACACCACCACCAAGAATCCTACCATAAACCAGAAACGGAACCACCACAATCGAAACTTGATGAAAAAGATTCAGGAATTATAAAAAAAGAGATTATACAAGAGAGTAGTAGTGTAAAGAAAGATATAATACCGGTTTCACCGCCACGATCATCATCATCATCATCGTTGCCACCACAAAATCAGGATGTAACAACACAGATCTCGGATATGGTGAATTTACCAAATGTACGTGAAAAAGATGATAATACCAACAATAATAATAATAATGATAATAATAATAATAATATAGCAAATATAACGAAATTACGTTCACAAAAGGTATGGTTAATATGTTGGAATGTTCATGTATATTTAGTTGTTTTTGCTTATATAATATTAGCTATATATTCAATATATAAATTGATACGTTATGAGAATGATCCACATATGTTTTCAAAAAGTTATTTTCTAACCATTCATTTATTATTAACGGTAATATGTGTTTTACGTATATTTTATTTAATTTATGATGCATATAATATAAATAAATCATTTAATATATTTATTTATGAATTTTTACATAATTTTCCATTAAGTTTATTAGCAACAACATTTGCTATATTAATATTATTTCTATTGAAACGTACATTAATACATTTAGAAGTGAAAAATCCAATAATATTAGTTGTATTTGCTATATTATATATAATATTATGTTTTTGTTTGAGTATTTTTGAAACGTTCCGTTATTTTGATAAAGCTAATTTGATAATATGTCGTCCAATTTATGTTTTATTAGTATGGTCATTGGGTTGTAGTTATCTATATTTATATCGTATTATCAAAAATGTCTTATCAAAGAAAAGTCAAAATCTATCCGAGATTTGTACACAAAATATTGCATATGCATCACATATTACTATCGCTATAGCATTATTATTCATTTTATTGGGTATTGTCCAATTATATTCATTATTCTTTATCAAAATCGATCGTTTTAATAATGAATTGATTAAACAACATTGGATACTGTGGGGCTATGAATTATCAATACGTTTCATCGAGATAACAATTATTATCTTATTATCAATGGTGGTTAGTTTGAAATTATCACAGAGAAACTTGAGTGGTGGTCTTGGTGGTGGTAATGGTGAGAAACATACCAATGGTGGTTTTCCATTATTTCCATGCACAACCAGTGATTCAAGTACTGATAATATTTATCCGAATAATTGTAATACAAATCCGAATGCTATCAATTATAGTCGAAATGAGATGATATTGGATAATTTAAATGATACACTAGAACGACCGAATGTGTTAAAAAATACATTCCCACAACAACAACAACAATTTAGTGATAATCCGGCAACAACAACAACAAGTTTTGATAAGAAATCAACTTTAGAACGCCACCACCAGAATTACGATAATAATTTTGAACGTTTCGAACGACCGAATTGGACACCGACATCCAGTGATAATCATACAGGTAGTTTGCATCATAATCCGATAAGAAATTCGACAAATAAACAACGTTATTATACAACAAATAAAACAAAATATGATTTAGAATATAATAATGATGATTATCAACATAATAGTAGTGATAATAATAGTTTAACACAACAACACGAGCGTAATATTTATAGTGAACCAATTGACAATAATCAACAACAACAACAACAACAACAACAACAACAACAACAACAACAACATCATTATGAACGTACAATAACAAATTTCGATCGTTCGGATTTTGATCGACGTTCAAGGAATTCATCATCGAATACATCATCGTCTGGTCGTCGATCAACAACAGGTCGTACATCACGTAAAAATCATCATCAACAACAATCACAACAACAACAATCATCACAACAACAACAACAACAACAACATCGTACACATTTAGGTGGTATACAGACATTACCAAATCATCATTTAGAACCACAACGTACTATTGAATCAATGCTAGTTGATGAACAAGGTTTTGTACGTTTCCGGCACATACAAGATGATCTAATTGAGAAACAACAACATGCGAAAATTAAAACGAAAAAATTGGCCGCCACCGATCTTAATAATCATTATAGTGATGCATAATTGAGAATCCTAATTAATTAATAAATTAATTATTTAATTGATTAATTAATTGAAAAAAGTCGGCCTAAAAATTGATTATAAATAGTGTGTACCTAATACAATTATGGCTATAAAGGGTACATACAGGTGTGAATCAGACTTAAAAACAAGCATCACTTAATTATATTGTAAATACTCTTTTAATTAATTAGTTAATTTAGGTTTTTTTCTTGTAAAATACAGGGTGTTTGTGTGTTTTAAACAACCAACAAACGGCAGCTATAATTGTTCCTGTTTTTTTGAAAAAAATGAAAAATAACACCCCCTGTACATTAAATAAATCTAGTTAGTCATGATTTCAACTATATAAAGCCCTCTTTACAGAAAACACACGTTTAGTGTAAATGCAGCTTAATATAAACTAAGGCTGATAGCACAAGGATAATTATTATTATTACTATAATATAATAGGTGGTTGTTGTTGCTGTGTTGTGTTCATGACACACTAGATTGTTATTTTTTATTAATTTATATATAATACATATATGTAGATTATACCTATATGTATAATGTTATTATCAAAAACAACACCCTTCACCCCTCTTATCTATATAATTGACTGATTATTTATTTATTATTTTTTTAATATTAATTATCGAAAATTCGGTCTAAATATACACCCTATTATATGTATAATATACTATATGCTACAAAACGAACAACTTTACCGTCCTTAAAGACTATTTTTTATTAATTATTAAACAAAAAATGGTGTCTACAAACAACCCCTTGTTGTTGTTTTTTTTTGTGTACTATAATGCAATTGTTGCTGTGGTAATTGGTAAAGGGGTGAAAATTTTATTAATTAATTGATTAATAATAATAATAATAATAATAATTAATAATAATGATAATAATAATAATAATAATGAATAATAATAACAATAATAATAAGGTAAAAATCTCGACTGCAATTGTTACTGCAGCCGCCATCTCTTTATTAATTCGTAGATGTTATATAACTATTATATAATTTTTTCTTTGTATATAGATGTATTTAATTAATTAATTAATTACTTAATTACTTAATTAATTAAAAAGTAAGTAAATAATAATAAGTAAGGAAAAAAGACACAATTTGCCAATATTTAGCCTTGCCATTTTTTAAATATTATATAATATATCAGCTGGGTTTTTATTATTTTTTTTTTTTGTATATTTTTACAGTATTATTATTATTTTTTTATAAACATTTATATATATATATATATATATTTACTACAGTATTTATTCAATTTTAGGTATGTATTGTGTAAGTACGTTTGTAATTTTTTAATTTAATTTAATTTTCAGAAACTTCAGAAACATTCCGTTTTTTTCGTGTGTGTAGATGTGTTGTTTTTTGCAATTATTATTAGCGTCTTAGCGCATTACAGCAAGGTAGTTTCAATTTGTTCTTATAGCAGCAGTCGAGCTACACATTTCTCAATTTATCGGACGATAGATTGGACGGTAAATCGAAAGGTAAATTGAACAATGAATCGGGCGAACCATTGAATGGTGGATCTGATAATAAATTGAGCGATAGATTGAACGATGAATCGGACGATAAATTGTACGATTTTAAAGAGAGAACGTTACCATCCTGCTGTAATGCGCTCAGTCGCTTGATTGTTCCTAAATATATATATACGTACTTACATTTTAATTTTCAACGATTTTTTGCCAGTATTTTCAATAAAATGCCTCTACTTGTAATTAGTATAGGAATTAAAAAAAAATCATAATAATAATAATAATAATAATAAAAGAAGAAATGCAAAAGAAACATTTTCTCATGTGTCTCTATCTCTTGCTCTCTCTCTCTATATATACTTATACATATATATAGTACACATACATATATCTGTATTTCTTGTATTTTTAATTTTTTAAATGTTACAACACACAATTTTCTTGAAAAAGAACAAGAAAAAAAAACACAATTGATTTGTTGTTTTTTTTTTAATATGTAAAGAGATTTTTTTGTATATAAATCAATTTGGTGATTTTTTGGAAATGGACAAAAAAAGACACAATTTTTTTTTGTAACATTTTTAAGAGTTATCATATTGTTTATATGACGAAAAAACATAAAATTGGAATCTCTATTTCAATTGTATTATATTATTGTAAAATATAAACAAGTGGATATGTACAAAGGGCTGTTTTTTTTCCCTCTAAACCTCACAAGTCGTTAAATCTAGCTACTATTGTTAGTTACTCATGCCAAGTCCAGCTACGGAGAGTGCGCTCTTGTTACTCTAGCGACTCGGATCGAGTACAAGGTGCACATGCGCAAGATACGCTTTGGAGTATTTCGAGTACTACCGAACGCACCTGTCTATCTACTAGAGATTGTTAAAGTCAAAGCACATTGGACGCATTGATTGCCAACTGACAGATACAGATCGAGATAGCTTTATGAACTCACCAATCAATTTTGTCATTTATACTGGCTATCTCTTTCTATTACCGCTGATTGGTCAATCTTTCATTCCTCACATCCACTGTGTGTTAACCCTTAGATGATCTAGTTACAGTTATGTCAATCAACGAAATACGTTTTGTAATTACCCTGTCTATGGTAACACAGAAAAAAGCGGGAGATTAAAAAAAAACACCAATGAAAGATGGATATTAAAACACCATTTTACAAGCTTTATAGAAAATTTAGACAGGATGGTGAATAGTTAATTTCTCTTCTGTTCTGTCTCGCAAACAAAAAAAAAACGTTCATATCAGGCTGAAATTCATTAAAAATAAATTAACTTAAAAGCGGATAATTTTTATATTCAAAGCATTTTTTTGGAGGAAAAAGACCACCAAAATCGTATCATCAAAGTCATTCCAGTTATATCAATCCATTCTTCACCACCACCGCTACCTCTCTAATGGTAGATCCATGTAGTGAATTAATTAATTTTATTTATTTAGCAATAATCAAATTATTTGTGTGTGTGTGTGTGATGGAAATTGACACCACAATGTTTCCAAATTAAATGGGGAGAAAAAGTAATGGAAATTGGAGATTATCGGGGTAGTGGATGGGAAAGAAAACAGACGTCCGGTTTTATAAAAACTTTTATTGGCCAATCGCACCTTTAAGAAATTTGGATCGGTTTCGGATAGCTACAACCATTCTCAGTTATCCAATACGACAGAACTTATGAGTGGCCCCTGTATATTGATTATAATTTAGGTTGAAGCTAGGCAGCCAGCAATACACCAACGATTTGTTGGTAGTAGGCAACAAGGAGTTATTGTAAAAAAACGATATTAAAAGCCGATATTTTTTATTTGTTCCATGCAACATTATCGTTATTTTACTACATTTACGGTAAACGCTAAATCCTGACAATCGCCTGATGCACAACGCAACACTGAATCAAACGATTTGTGCAAGTTGTCGTCTTTATCTGGCGACAGTTAACGTTTAGCGTTTACTTTAAACGTAAATTGTGCCTAAAATCTAAAGAAGCAAAGTAACTGATTACAAAAGACATCGAATTAAGTCTCTGGCTTGTTCACATTCAACAGATTTCGGTAATTTTTTAACACAATCAAAGACTCTATTTAAACGTTCTTCATTACCATCGGCAATTCTATCGGAACGCATTTTATCAACATTTGTCTCACCCGTAACTGCATCTATATAACCACCTTTTACGAACAGACATCGTGTATAACACAATTCTTCTAGTGGAACGATTGATTGTAGATCACCCGTAACTATACCGTTCTCTTTGGCACATTCTTTTTTCGTGTCTTCAGTCACTTTTGCCCTTACCTGAATTTTCATTATCTTTCTTCACTGTTTTATTTCAATGAAAATATCAAACTTACCCCAAAAGTTGCAACAGAGATTATGAAAATTACTGTTAAAGTTATAGCTTTCATTTTTAAGTCTTCTTAGAACCGTTAACTGCCCAACTATACTAATGTTAATGAGCTGATCTTCAATAAATAGTACCTATCTGTCCAAAACGGAACCTTGAATGTTGATAAACGGAGAAACGATGAAATCATTTTGATAACCCTCTTTGTCCTTAATATCCATTTTTAGTTTCGTATGTTTGTTGTCCAAAATTCAATAACCGTGAAGGTCTTCAATAAAATTGATAATAATTGGGAAAACCATCAACATTACAAATGGAAAATTTCGTAATTGCAAATTCCTATATTAGTAGTTAAGAAATTTGGATCGGTTTCGGATAGCTACAACCATTCTCAGTTATCAAATATGACAGAACTTTATGAGTGGCCCCTGTATATTGATCCTACATTAGATTGAAGCTATGCCACCAACAATTCACCAGCGATTTTTTGGTTGTAGGACACGAGGCGTTATTGTAAAAAAAAAAACGATATTTAAAGCCGGTATTTTTTATTTGTTCCAAATAACACTATCGTTATTTTACTACACTTACGGTAAACGTTAAATCCTGACAGTTTTGTCTGGTAACAATTAACGTTTAGCGTGTACTTTTAACATAAATGTACCCAAATTATCGATAAAATACCTATTCATATTACTGATTACAATTTAAAACACTCCGTGAAGTCCCAGGCTTGTTCATTGTCAACGACTTTCAGTCTTTTTTTGACACAATCAATGTATTCCGGTAGATTTTTTATACAATTCAAGACTTTTTTGAAACGTTCTTTATCATCATCGCCAATTTTATCGTTACGCAACTTATCAAAATCAATTACACCAGTATCAGCATCGATATAACCACCTTTAACATATAAACATCGTACATAACACAATTGTTCTTCTGGATTCATGAATCGTAGATCATCTGTATCTAGACCGTTTTCTTTGGCACATTGTTTTTGTGTGTCTTCAGTCACTTTTGCTCTTACCTGAATTTTGATTATTTTTTCTTTATGTTTTTATTTCAATGAAAATATCAGACTTACCCCAAAAGTTACAACACAGATTATTAAAATTATTGCTAAAGTTATAGATCTCATTTTTAAGAGAGAATTAATTGTCTGCTTCAAACCGTTACCTGTACAAATATGTGAACATTGATGAATTGATCTCTCAATAAGTAGTGTTCATCCGTAATCGGAAAAACAGTGACATAACTTTGATAACCATTGTTGGTCGTTAAATCCATATCACAAATGAAGAATTTCTTAATTACCAATTAAAAATAAGTTATAGATCTCATCTCAGTTCTGGACGGCTCTTTTCAAACAATCACTGTTCACATTAATAAATCGTGTTTGTCCAAAAATCAACAACTGTGAAGGTCTCCGATAATATTGATAATTATTTGTGAAAACAATCAATATCATCACAAATGGAAAATTTTGTAATTCTAACTACCTATATTAACAGTCAAGAAATTCGGATCGGTTTCGGATAACTTCAACCATCCTCAGTTATCCAGTACGATGAAACTTTTTGAGTGGCCCCTGTATGCTGCACATAAATTGGATTGGTGTTAGACAACCAACAATACATCAACGATTTGTTGGTTGTGGGAAACAAGGCGTTATTGTAAAAAAACTATATTAATGCCAATATTTTTTTTATTTGTTCCATTCAACAGAACCGTTATTTTGCTACACATACGGTAAACGTACAGTAAACGTTAAATCCTACCAATCGCGTAGTAGAAAGGGATTGACTTGGACGCATAGCACTGAATCAGATGCCGTCTTTGTCTGGCAACAGTTAACATTTAGTGTATTGTTAACATAAAACATCGAATTAATGGTCGGGCTTGTTCACATTCAACAATTTTCGGTAAATTTTTAACACAATCAAAGACTCTATTTAAACGTTCTTCATTGCCATCGGCAATTCTATCGCTACGCATCTTATCAACATCAATTGCACCACTATCAGCATCTATATAACCACCTTTAACATATAAACAACGTATATAACACAATTGTTCTTCTGGATTGATTGATTGTAGATCATCCGTAACTATACCGTTTTCTTTGGCGCATTCTTTTTTCGTGTCTTCAGTCACTTTGGCTCTTACCTGAATTATTATTATTATTATTATTTGTTATATTTTATAATTCAATGAAAATTTCAGACTTACCCCAAAAGTAACAAAAGCGATTAAGAAAATTATTGTTAAAGTTATAGATTTCATTTTTAAGTCTTCTTTAAACCATTAACTGTTCAAATATGCCAACACTGTTGAGCTGGTCTTCAATAAATAGTGTTTTGTCCAGGACGGAACCTTGAATGTTGGTCAACGTAAAAACAATGAAATCATTTTGATAACCCCCTTTGTCCTTAAAATCCAATAATTAAGATTATCAAAAAATTACTGTTAAAGGTTCTAAATCTGTAGCTCTTTTGTGTGTTTGTCCAAAACTCAGTAACCGTGAAGGTCTTCAATATTATTGACAGAAATTTGGGAGAAAACAGTTAAATCATTTTGATAACCTACTGTTATTAATATTTGTTATAATATTGATAATAAGTGGGACAACAATGATATTATTGTGATCACTAAATCAAATGGGAAATTCTCCATATATTAGCAATCAAGACATTCGGATCGGTTTCGGATAACTACAACCATCCTCAGTTATCCAGTACGATAGAACTTTTGAGAGGCCCCTGTATATTGCATATGCAATCTAGGTTGGCGTTAGTCAACCAACAATACAGCAGTGATTTATTGGTTGCAGGAAATGAGGGGCATTATTACAAAGAAAAATTATAAAATACGGTATTTTTTATTTGTTCCCGTTATTTTTTCTAACCAATATACCGATCAATATAATGTATCGTTTCAAATGCCACTTCGACCATAATCAAAATAATAATCATCCATTCTAATCGGGTGTGATGTTTATCATTCAAATGTGTTGATAACAATTCCATTAATTCCACACAATGATTGATTTTTTCATTCATTACCTAAAGAAAAATAACAATTAATACCGTTAGAGATACGTGATTTGTTTAATTCTACCCGTGTCCTCTTTGAAATACAAAAATAATTGCAAACTTGTAAGTATAAATGCTCCAATTCCTCATTATCCCAATAAAAATCGGGCGTATCTAATAGATCTGAACTCAAATTAATTAAATGTCGTAATGTGAATAATTCACCATGTTTTCTTAAAACATCCTCTCTTGATATCCGTATTTTCCGGCCCATTTTTAGATCTTCTGTTACAAATTCAATGGTATCGATATATTTATCTAATGATGCCTCCCATATACCTAATTTAACACTCAATACCATTGCATTCGAGAATGTATATTTATCCAAAATCATTCTATCATTATCATTATTGATTTTCAATAGAAAATCACCATTTTTCTCCAATATACTTTTATTATTGTTTGTACCACTTGTTAAGTGACAATAATTCATATATTCCCCTTCTTTCTGTACTAAACCATCTGAATAACCATCATGTTCGTACGGTTTTAAAAAATTCAATATATTACTACTCTCCAATTCGGTAACATTCCATAAAACAACAGATCCTTCACGAAAGAAAAATATCTCTCTCGGTTCAGTTTCAATACGATATTTTGCAATTGCATATAATACATCATCAGCATTCTCAATAAATTTCGGTTCATATAAATTCTGTTGTTTTAAACCATCTAATATACCATCTAAATCATATTCTTCAGCTGTTGCATATGCTGCAATATTATAAATACCAGGACGTTGACGTTGTTCATTATCATCTAATAAACGTTTCTTGCTACGTACAGGACGTTTTTTTAATTGTAACGATGAGATATTCTCTTGTATACCATGATTACCAGTTATTTGTAATTGGGGGGTTCGTACGAAGTTTCGAACAAATTTTAGGTTATGTTCACTATTACTAGAGTAATAATTACATGTAAAAGTGATTTGTTTCAATTTAAGTAAATTAAAATTTGCAGTATTTTGGAGATTTCTTGAAATTTTCCATAAAAAATTCATAATTTTCATAAAAATATTGAAAACATCCACAAAACTAGGTTATGTTGGTTGGTCGCCATCTAGTGGTGCAATTTCGAAGTTCACTAACAGGAGTGCCAACATTACTACTCGTCGCGCAAAAACCCCAAAACTAGGTTACTTTTATATTAATTAATCAATAAAGATTTGAATAATTCATTTAGAAATAACGCACGTTTTTCATGCGTTAGCGAAATTTTCTAGTAAAAGCCAGGAATTATAGAAAATCTACGAATCAAGATGCGCCATCTATTTTCAGTATCTGAAATTTGTTGCCAGTAGTGCCAACCTTGCTGGTCCTCCAGTAAAAAGTTGGGTTATGTTTTTTGTTTTCCTTGATTGTCGAAAATGCGGCTTTTCCAAGCACTTTGTGGCTTTAGAAATATGCCAAAAGGTCATATTTGGCGTGGTAAAGATCGTTTAATTCGTAATGTTACAATAAAAGATACACAACATTTGAAAAATCAATTCGAAGTTGAAGAACGTAATATGTTCTATTTACGACATGCTTATCTAACGCCTGTAAGTAATCAAGTTTTTAGAATTATTACTAATTTTATTGATTTAACTAAATTATAGGAACAATCAGATGGACATGCAAGAGCTTTAGGCAAAAATGAACAAAATTATATAAATTTATTACAGAAAAAGAAGGAATTTAAAGATAATATTACAACAGAACAAATGTTAGGACATTTACGGTATAAAGAAGCATGGGAATAGTTTAAAAATGTAGTTTAATTGTTAATTATTCAATAATAATAATAATAATAATAATAATAAAATGTAGACGACAATCTAGTGTTTTTTTAGTTCAGTGATTGGTAGTACTGGTTGTCAACTTTGACAAGTCAAATATAACCTCAAAAATCACAGTTTTAATAATTCTTTGTTTTTTTAGATAAACTACCAAGAAATTGTGGCAATAATGTCCCATTTACAAGGCGGTAAAGTCGATATATCATTAATTCATTCTACAGCACGTAAAAACTTGTTTGATTTAATTGAAAAATGTCCAGGAACAAAAGCAATCGTTTGGGATAATCAGCTAGCTGGTCCTGTTGGTTTAATTGCACAATATGCAATATTACGTGAATATAGTGTAATTAAAATGTTCCCATTACGTTCACAACCATTACCAGAAACTGATGTACAACATATAATATTTATAACACGTCCAAAATTACATTTAATGGATTATGTGGCGAATAATGTTCATTATGATAGTCGTTTGAAACGTACCGCAACCAAGAAACAATACCATTTGTTTTTTGTACCGAAAAAGAGTCAATTATGTTTGGAACGTTTAAAACATAAAGGTGTCTATGGTAGTGTTATATTAATCGATGAATTTCGATGTGAATTGTTCCCATTTGATTCTGATGTAATATCGATGGAAATACCGGAAGTTTTCCGGGAATATACACTGGAAAATGACCCAACGTACTTGTACCAAGTAGCACAAGCGATTGTATTCCTGCAGAATCTGTATGGACCCATTGGACGTGTTTGGGGTAAAGGTGTTGCCGCCAAACAAGTCTGGGATCTAGTCGTACGTTTACAACGTGAACACAAAACCCAGAATTATCGTAAAACAACACCGAATCCAACAATATCGAATATCGACCAAATATTAGTAATCGACCGTTCAATTGATCTGATAACACCACTAGCTACACAATTAACCTATGAAGGTTTAATTGATGAAATTTTCGGTATCAATAATTCAACAGCCACATTTCCAATTGATAATTTCTTGAATAGTGAAGAACGTTCAACGAAATCATTAGATGAAGATAAGAAACAGATCATTTTAAATTCGGCTGATAAGCTATTTAGTGATATTCGTGATAAGAATTTCAATGCAGTCGGTAGTTATTTATCGAAACAAGCCAAATTGATTAGTCAACAATTGGAGAATACACAAGAACGGACTGTACAAGAGATGAAATTATATGTTCAACGTTTACCACAATTATTAGCTAAAAAGACTCAATTAGCTCATCATACCGCAATTGCTGAATGTATTAAAGATATTACTGATAGTTATGATTTTCTCGATACATTACAAACTGAACAGGAATTTCTTAATTGTATTGATGTCGATAAATCGAATCAATATATTGAAGATATGATTGCACAGAATAAACCATTAATTAATGTATTACGTTTGATTTGTTTACAATGTTTAACAAATTCCGGATTAAAGGTGAAAATCTTTGAGAATTATAAACGTGAATTAGTACAAGTTTATGGATTACCGGCACTAATAGCTGTTAGTAAATTGGAAAAAGTCGGTCTATTAAAAATTCAATCTGGTACACGACAATATACCGTTTTACGTAAAGCATTACATCTAACTATGGAGGATACGTCTGAGATTAATCCAACTGATATTAGTTATGTACATTCAGTGTATGCACCGTTAAGTGTACGTTTAGCCGAACAGGTGACGAAGAATGGTGGTTGGAAACATATACAGGATGTTTTGGGTTTATTACCGGGGCCTACGTTAGATGAAACACCCACGACTTTACAGAACAATCCAACAACAACAACAACAACAGATACACCGCAAGTTGTTCTGGTTTTCTTTATCGGTGGTTGTACGTTTGCGGAGGTAATTACGGTAATTTTTACGTAATTCTTTGATTAATTGATTGGTTTTATTGTAGATTTCTGCGTTAAGGTTCTTATCACAACAGGAAGACTCGAATGTTGAATTCGTTATCGCTACCACTAAACTGATAAATGGTACAACATTTTTAAAATCAATTATTGAATAATTTAGTATGTATCAATATTTATTATGTATAATATATATTATGTATAGTCGTCATTATGTATAATAATTGTTACTATTTGTAGCGCTATTGTATAAAATTTTTAATCAATAAATTGTATCCCAAATGTATAGATGATTTGTCATTAAATAACCAACAATAATTATTATTACTATTATTATTTTGGTCGATTATCAATAATTGATAGAAAAAACTATTTTACATTTTGAGCTACAATTACCGGTTATAGGATCGTCCACAAGTTTGACTTATTTTCATTTCTATGAAGAGCAAAATAATTCAAAATTGACTAATTTATTAAGTAATTTGATTAATAATTACAAGAATAGATCAAGAATTTCAATTAATTAATTTAGTATGTTTCAATATTTATTATGTAGAATAATCATTATAGCTAATAAACACTGTTTTAGATTCCATACGATTACTAGCTTATTTGTAGCCCTCTTACAGTTTCTACATTTTTTCATTAATAAATTACACTTCAGGCAAATTTATAGCCACTTATTTCTTTAAACAAATAGAACAGATTTTGTGTTTCATTTTAATTGCGTATTAATGTGTTTAATTATAGAATTCTTTAATTCCGATTGTTGAGCTACAATTATCCGTGGCCCGGTTGTTTACAGGTGCAACAAAGATGGAGCTAGTTGACGCATGCGTTCTGGTGTGTGTATATTTACTGTTGCCAGTTCGTGTACGAATTTTTATTAAAATCAACAATGAAATTTAATTAAAACTTAGTTTAAATTAATTAATTAGTAATTAAGAGAGTTAATTTAATTGATGGTTATGTAAAATTAGTCGGAATTCGTATAGAATTTGTTAATTGAAATACCTAAAAAGTGATTATTAGTTTGCATACGTGCACTAGATGGTTGCCATGATGGCGGCGCCGTAAAAAAACAATTTTAACAAAAATAAATAAATTTCATTAAATTATTTATATTTTTTTAATTTTGGTTAGTTTTAATCAAAAAAATCGTTAAAAAAATTAGTATTTTTTAGTAAAATTTTTGTGTAAAATAACAACAAGCCACAGAATGGCTGAAGCTAAAAGTCAAAGGTGTCCTAAGTAAGTCAATTTAAACACCCCCCACTCAAAATTTAATTACTTTTAATTTAATTAATTACGTTTTTAGGATAATGGTGTTTCGTCCAACATGGGATGAATTCAAAGATTTCACCAAATACGTTGGTTATATGGAATCAAAAGGTGCCCATAGAGCTGGTTTAGCTAAGGTCAGTAATTGGTATCCACCACCCCCTATATTTGGATTTTTCTATAATTATTGCGATTTTGTAGGTGATTCCACCACCGGAATGGGTGCCCCGTAAATCCGGCTATAATATCGATGATTTAAATGTCACAATACCGGCACCAATCTGTCAAGTTGTTACCGGTAAACAAGGTCTATATCAACAGATTAATATCCAGAAAAAATCAATGACTGTACAACAGTATTGTGAATTAGCGAATAATGAACGTTATGCAACACCACGACATTTCGATTATGAAGATTTAGAACGGAAATATTGGAAAAATATCACGTATGTGGCACCGATTTATGGAGCCGATGTATCTGGGACTCTAACCGACGATACTGTTAACGTAAATCAATTTTCAATTAAAATAGTTTTAGAGCCTAATTGTTTTAAGTTTCCAGGAGTGGAATATCAATCGTTTAGGTACAATTCTCGATTATGTCAATGAAGACTACGGTATATCGATCGAAGGTGTAAATACTGCTTATTTATATTTCGGTATGTGGAAGACAACATTTGCTTGGCATACAGAAGATATGGATTTATATTCAATCAATTATTTACATTTTGGTGCACCAAAAACTTGGTATTGTGTCCCACCAGAACATGGTCGTCGTTTAGAACGTTTAGCCAACGGGTTCTTTCCAAGTAGTTATAATACATGTCAAGCATTTCTACGACACAAGATGACATTAATATCACCACAAATTTTACGACAATATTCAATACCATATAATAAAATAACACAAGAAGCTGGTGAAATAATGATAACATTCCCATATGGTTATCATGCTGGTTTTAATCATGGTTTTAATTGTGCTGAATCGACGAATTTTGCATGTGAACGTTGGATTGAATATGGGAAACGTGCATCGCATTGTACGTGCAGTAAAGATATGGTGAAGATATCGATGGATACATTTGTGAAACGATTCCAACCGGATAGGTATGCACCCCTGTCTAAAACCATCCCCAAAGAAACTTATTTAATTGGTGATTTTTAGGTATGAAGTGTGGTTGAGGGGTGAAGATATCGGTCCACATCCAGAAGAACCAAATAAACAAGTTGCTGCTCCATTACCATTACCACAAGATATATTGTGCAATAAAAACAATCCAACTTTACCGGCCAGTTTCCTGGAAGCACCATTGAAGAAATCCAAGCATCGTGGACGGATGAGGAGCTATACACAGTACATATTATACTGCGAGTGTCCAAATTAAAGTGCCCCCTATTTTTTGGGGGATTACTTCAATTCTGACACTCTGTATATGTATTACAGAATTGTAATTTTTCTGTGTACTATAGGGAGTTTTCAATGGCTGATTTCCCGGCCGAATTACAATTACAATTGATGGAAGAGGATCAAATGGCATTTGGTGCCGATGAGTTCCCACCAGATGAACAACAATTAGAAGTATTAGAAGATATATGGTTGAAAGCTGGTGAAATTGGTAGATTATACCATTTTATCATGTTCTATTCAATTGATTAATTGTTTTTTTGATGTCTTTTTAGAAGCTGAAGATGCTTCGATCTGTGATGCTGGCTATAAAGTGCACAGTCGTCGTAAATATTTCTCAAAAAAACGTAAAACAAGTAGTACACGTGGACGGCCACGTAAAAAACCCTTACTATTACCACTGCAATCATCACAAGAATCACAGCCACTATCACAACCATCACTGCCATCACAGATACAACAACAAGATGATGAATTGACTGGTATTTATGCACCTTGTCACAGTAAAACTAAGAAAGTTTGTGGTAAAATTGTTGCACCTGTTGAATTGTTAACAACAACAACAACACCAGTTTTACCAACACCACCGCCACCAATAAGTCGTAATATAATGAAAGAATCAAGCACAGCAACAACAACAGCAGGTGATACTAGTGATTTGGTTAAATCATTGGTAGCACAAGAAACTGATAAGTTGTTACGTAAAAAACATAAACATAAACATCACCATAAACATAAGAAATGTAAACATGCACGAGAACAACAAGAACAACAACAACAACCACCAGCAAATCCTGAAGTTAAACAAGAGATTGATGATATAATTCGTAAAGCACAAGAAGAATATGAACAGAATGTATTAAAAGAGAGAAGTATTGTGAGTAGTTTGAAAACAATACCACCAACAACAACCCCAACAATAACAACAACTGCTATACCTACAACATCAATAAATAATGGATCTTTGAATGAATTAAAAACTTATAGAAAAATTAAAGATCTAGCAATAAAACCATCAACATCAACAACAACAACACAACAATTCCAGCCAAAAATACAAACAATCCATACATCAAAAGGTACATTAACATTATTAGAATCGAAACCATTACTTACCCAACCGGTAACAATACCGAAACAAATTGATGGTAATCGTGTATGTTACGAGAAGGCATTTTTAACATTTTTAAATAAAGATGCACAACCTCTTATTATCAATACAAATAATAATAATAATAATAATATCGGTACAAATATAATAAAATTAAATGATAATAATAATGAAATGAAACAACAAATGCCGAAATTATATCCGCAAAGTTTTACAACAATTGGTGGCAGCGGTGGGAAAACATCAATTATGATCAATCAAGATAGACCAAAACCATTAATTTACAATAATAATAATAATAATAATAATAATAGTACAAATGTGAGTAATAATATACCGAAAGTATTAAAAGTAGATGATAGAAAGATGCCAACATTGGATCCGCAACCAATACCAAGAAATAATCTAAATAATGGAAATTATATGAATTATAATCAACAACATAATTCATTAACAACAACAACATCAACAACAACTAGTTCTACGTATAAGTCACAAATTTATAATAATAATAATAATAATAATAATACAGTAAATCAATCATCACAATCAGAACAACCACCACCCTCAACGCCTAAACCACCATATAAACCGAATTTAATATGGTCAAATCATAAGTATTATACAGTAAATCGTTGTGATACAATTAATTATTTAAATCAGGATCGTTTCTATCCAATGACAAATACAGCTATAAAATTAACAAATAATAATAATGATAATGATAATAAAAATTATAATCATCATGATGATCAAGTGAAAGATGAAATTTTGGATCCTGGTAGT
>JAZBHA010000238.1:81257-95047 GCA_037464855.1 Iselma pallidipennis | reverse complement strand
CCTTGCACCTCCGGGCCCCCCCCGCGGTGCGGGGGCTAGCGGGGGTGTAGTTACGCCACTGCAGTTTTATCTCATCACTCATCATTCATCATCAATCATCAATCATATAATTATTCAAATATTCCCTCTTGTTTTCGCACCAGTTCTACCAACGTCCACATAAATAAAAGTATGTATCTTTTCTCTGAGTAAGTATTTATTCAGGTTGGCCAACTGTACAAATCTCAATGTCCCTGTATTGATTGATTAAGTTGAAAAATTACACTTTTTTGATTAATACAATAATGTTAAACAAAATTAAACAAATAGATTATATTTTATTTAATTAATTTGTTAATTTATTAATAAAATTAGCAAATTATTTGATAGAATTTCTAATTTAAATTCAAAGTTCGTAGAATGACGAGCTGATTTACGTCATCAGAAAAATGAAATGGTGGTGGTGGTTGTATCGGTCGGGCGTTGCAACGAATTAAATGCATTTTAAAAACATATAAACGCACATTATTCAATTATTTTAATCTTTAAATATTTATTCAATAAAAGTGCAACAATTAATTGAAGAAAATCCAGTTTAATTGGTAAGTTAATAATTGTCTTCTTTTCAAATAGCATGGCATCGACTTTGACAAGTACGGTTAGATCGCAAATGGATCTTTGCCATTTCAAATTTCTTTTATTCCAACAGAAAATCGTCAATATTCATCAATTACCACTAATTAATCAATATTAATAATTCATTGATGGTGTATTATTGATGATTTCAGTTAAAATGACATACTAGAAATATGACTAAAGGGTTTTCTTGTTGTTTTGTTGATTCAGATGAAATAGATCTTCTTCATTCATTAGCAGCAATGTCCGATCGACGTGCAGAATTGGAACGAAAAAAAGCCAGATTACAAGCACTACGTGAAGAGAAAGATCGCCGGCGTCGTGAAAAAGAATTAAAAGATGTTGAAGAAGCTACGAATCGTGTACTATTGGGTACAGATAATGATCGTAAAGAACTGGATGAAATGTTGAGTTCATTGGGTGTTGCACCTGTATCTGATGTATTATCAAGTATTTCTAGTGCAAATTCATTAACACCCGAACAAAGTATTAATCATACACCTGATACATCGTTACAACATAATAGTTTACCTAATCAGTAAGTAGAATTTGATTGAATTGCTGCTAACCAGGTTCATACAGGAACAGTGACGACAGTTGAACAGGTTCCTGAGGGATTTTACAAAATTCCATTATTTTACTGTTATATGAGGACCACTTATTCTATTATAGGAAATTTCCTTGGAAAGTATATATTCGTATTCGTATACCAACAGATTGTAATCTATACAACGTCTATTGTCTTATAAGAATAAAAACAGATTCACACAGACACGATTCACATGTCAAAACGATAATTATATCTTTTATTATTTATTGGATTGTAGGTGTGGAGAACTGCCTCAATTATTGTTTGAAATACAATCGAAACCTTCTCCAATTCAAAGAAGTTTAACAAATTCCTCTCCATAACAAAATTTTTTGTGATTCATTGTATAGAAGTTACTTACTTATAGCGAAGTTTCTATATAACGAACTATTTCAAGATCCCTAGGAGATTCGCTATATGGAAGTTACATACCGGTCTTTTCAATCATCTAGGAACATAAGCGAAAAGTGTCCGAGCTTTACGCATTTTTGTGTAACCGTAACACAGACAAAAATGGGTAGAATTCTACCTACTGTGGATAATGGGAATCTATTTTAAGAAAAAGTAGAGACTGAAGGCTTCTTCATTATCCAGAGTAGGTAAAAATTCTACCCCATTTCTGCTGTTCTCACCACAGTCTCGGCCTCTTTTCGTCTATGTACCTATACGATTCCACTTATTTGCATATACATATGCATTTTCAGGCGAATTTTCGAATGTTCTATAACTCCAGAAGTAATAACAATAGAACATTAATTAGCCGGAATAATTAATGCCAGATATAGTCATATATTATTCAAGTACTACCATCAATAATGACAGTACAAGGAAAATCAGCTTTCCAAATGATTCCAGATAATCTAACTTCCGGATGATAGACATTTTACTGCACTTTAGTGCTTCATTAAGTGTACGAATACGTCATTTACCCTTTCAATATAGATTTTATGTTTGTTTTTTGCTACCACCGGCTTCATAAGTATGCGATTATTGACCTGCTCTTAGGGCAGTAAGTGAAATTTACCGCCCTAGGATTGTAATATTCGTTACATCCAAAAATTACGTGCCTAGAGCTATAATATTGTCCAAATTTTTCCAAATGTCTGTATTATACTTACTGAATGTCATAGTAACGAAGCACGCACAGCTGATTTGCAGGTATATTGAAATCCGTACCAAATGTTAAACACATTTTAAAATTTTTAATTATTTTCTCCGGTGGTAGAAAAATTTTGTGTGTTTTACAGTCTCGAGTGTTTTTGCGACCTTTGACGGCTACGCCTCGTGTTGCAAACAACACTCTCGACTGTAAAACTTCACTTACGACCCTTGGTACACTTGAGTGCATACAAAAGAGAACGTCTTTTGGGTAAACAATACTAGTATTTTCGCTCGTGTGAGTCAGGCTTTTACTTTTTTTTAGGGTAGGAAGGTGGAAGGTGGAGAGATAGAATATATTTTCGTCCAGATTCGCCAGATTCTGACCTGTGAAGCTTAAGTTGTCTTGTGGAGACCGCTCACGGCAGCTCGATTTACATAGGCCCACAAAAAGCCTTCTCTTTTATATGCACTCAAGTGTACATAAGTAACTATCGTAAAGAGATTTTAAAGACTCCACTGTATTTGATGCATGGTTTTTATATTCAATTTTACCTATTAATTAATTTTTGTTGGTTATTCTTCTAGTGTTGGGCCATATAAGAAACGAACGCCACAATTGACTGTTGTTCCCGTACAGTCAACAAATATTCCACCGAAAGAAGTTTTAACGTACACGAAACAGACACAAACTACAACTACAGGACATGAACGAGACGGTAAGCTTTTTTTTTCTTCGTATACGTTAATTAGTAAATTGATTGAATTATTATTATTATTATTACATTTAATTGTTGGATCTTATACTGAAAAAGAAATTCTTCTTTATTTATTATTTTAAAATGATTTAATTTCGTTGCATGTTTTAAGTCGATTTTATGTATTTTTCGTTCCAAAATTAGATATTTTGAATGCAGCACATTTATATTAATTAATTACATATCAAAATTGAAAAGTGTCAATATAATATATTTGGTTTGGGATGTTGGAAATTGTATATTTTATTTATTTGATCATTGAAGCAAAGTTCTCCCACAAAATATTCGAATTTAATGAAAATTATGATGGGTGGGAAGGAAACTTACACTTTTTATTTATTTTTTTATTATTTTTTATTTTTATTTTTTTAATTTTTAAGTTAAAAGAATTATGTATTGTCATAATTTGGCTGCACGCATTATTTTTATTTTTTCATCTATTAATTTAAATTAAATTCTCTTTTGCTTTCTTTCTTTATGCTTTTGGTTTTGGTTCTTCTTCTTCTTCTTTATTTATTGTTTCGTGTATAGATTTTTTTGTTTGAGTATTATTAAGCCTGGATTGAAATGATAATAAAAATTAATTATTATAAATTATTTTACTTCGTTTTTCAATTTAATGCTGCCAGATTATTTTGGATATTCATCATGGAAAAAGTGTGAGTAGAAACAAAAAACAAAGCACTAAACTCTTGAATAATGACAATTTTTATTATTTCATTTTAATCAGGCACAATTGAGCTTTTTGTTGTTTCTTTTCTTTATTATTATTTTTACTAGTATTTCATTTTTTTATTTACTCCAGTAATACTGCAAAATTAAAATTAAGTATAAAAATCAATGAAAATATTCGGTTTTTATAAAAACATAAATCAATAAATAATAGATCTTCTTGAATTGGAACCCTTAAACAAGTTTTGATTTTTATTATGAATTAAGTTGTAAATTAAAAAAAAATAATTAATGGGTTTCCTCTATCAATGAAGTTCTTTATGTACACATATGACATATTGTTGTATGCGTTGCTAACAAGGATCTTCTTCTTCGTCTTCTTCCCCACTTAAAGGCTACATGGAGGATTGGTGGAGGCCTCGTAAAGGTAATGGTGCACGTTCAATTTATAATTGTATTGATGTAAAACACACGTGAATAACTGCACTATATACACTTCACCTATTATAATTGATTAGATTTTAACAAAATTTAAACTTAAAAAAAAAAGACAATTAAGCTTGAAAATATTTCATAAAAATTGGAATTGCAATAATTTTTTTTGAATATTAATCAAGCTTAATTGTATTGGATTTATTTAGCTTGATATCACTAAAGAGTAATTGAGAAAAAATATGATAAACATGTGCACCTGTCCTTGTTTTTATCCTTTTTTCTAGTCTTATTATTTGGTTGTGGGAATTTTTTTATCGTAGCAAACCAAAAGCATTGAATATCATATATCATAAGAAATTTAAAAAAAAAAAAATATTTTTTGGAAAGTTATCAAAATTATCAAATGTAGGTTTCCTTTCATTGAACATTTTATTTATTATTATTTTAAACAATAGATGAAAATTCAGTTCATTTTAAAAATTATTTTTAATATAAGGTTTTTTTCTTTCTTTTCTGCTTAGCTCATGCAACTGATTATTACGGTAAGTTTATGATTTTATTCAAAATATTTGCTTTTTTTATTTTAAAGCATTTCCATAAACTTTCATTTTACCTTTTTTATTCTCCTTTTATCAAAAAAAATTCATTGAATTATTTTTTTAAGCACATTGAACAATACATTTTATATAAATTTTTGTTTGCTTCATTGTCAGTCACGTTTACGTTTCTGTTTTTATTATTTCGTTAAGTCTTCATTCTTTTTTTTTAAGGGCACATGTTAAATTTGTTGTGAACTAACACCAAAGCTCCATATTAAGTGGGCTACACACGATTTGTCTTGGTCAGCCTGGCAGCGAAATCAGACGCTGTGTACACACGACCTGACTCAGCGCCTGATATGGTCAGTCGCTTTAAATGGCCGAGAATAATGTATCTATCATTGTTTAAGACGACAGCGCTGCAGACCACCTGATTTTGTCAGGCGACCTGATATTGCGTTTGACTTGCCCAAATCAGATCGTGTGTAACCCACTTTAACTACAAGTGAAATCACATACAAAAGTAGTTTAAATGGTTTCACTTCTTTTGCTTTACTGATGTACTAATTTACTAATTGAATAATTAATTGACTAACAATTTCCACTATGCAATTAACAGCATGTAAGAGAAACATTAGTCTTTGGAGCACTGTTTTTTTGTGGTATTTTGTATAATTTTTACTCATTATCTTGGTTGCTATACAAATAGTTATTTCGTTTAATTAATTACAAAACTTTAAAAAAATTCGAATATTATTTAAATTAATTAATTTATTAAATTAAGGTGAAACCATTAAAAACGTAGATGATTACAATAAAAGTTTTGTTGTTAGTGCAGCCAAGTCATAGACAACCTTTTTATTGTAATTTCTAATCTATCCCCTACTGATACATGTTTCTTTCCTCTTAAGACGAATACAATCTAAATCCGGGTTTAGAATGGGAGGACGAGTTCACAGGTAGGTGGCTTTTCCGACTCCCATCCAAAAAAAAGAAAATATATTAATATTTTTAAAATGCACACACACACACCTTTCAGTTTTTGCTTTAGTAGAAATATGCATATTAACTGTCTCTACTAGAGTGATGTGTCAAAAAACACAAAAAGCATTTTTGTTATATTTTTTAAATTCAAGTGAATGCTTATGTGTTTTAAGATAGACGTACGCACATTTTATGCTTGTAATAACTTTTTATTAAAATTGATAGTATTTGTAGCATTAATAAATATATTCACGAGCATGCATAAGTAATGGAATGATTACTAAATATTAACTTAGAGTGAAATTCTTCATTTCATTTTATTTTGATTTTACATATTTCCTTTATTTTCCTCTACCAGTTTGTTATTCCTGCATTTTATCTTTCCCATCTTTTTACTTCTATTCTAATTGTAAGTCAATCTATATTAATTGACGTGTAACTTTGTCCAAAAATTAATATCTAACTCTTATATAATTACAAATTTTATATTATTGTTTATGATTATTTTCACTTTATTTCTGTTTTGTTGATTGATTATTAGGATGTTTTAGCGAAACACCGTTGATTGTATTCTCTAGTTATTTGGGGCCAACGTTTCGTCACCGTGTGGTAACTTCTTCAGGTGTTAGAATTATTCTATGGTGTGAAGAAGTTACCACATGGTGACGAAACGTTGGCCCCCCCATAAAACTAGAGAATACAACCAACGGTGTTTCACTAAAAAATCAACAAATTACAAATTTTAATATTTTAAATAATTGGATGGACAAGGTTAACATTTTAATTTTTCAATATATTTGATTGTTGATGAAAGTGTATGTAGAATTTATAATTTTTCTCAATTATGGATAAAATTTCAAGTATGTCTACATGCACTTGACTGTTTGTAGTAGTGACTGTGGTAGTTGTGTTTTTCAATTTCTTGTTCTTCTGTATGAATGAATGAATGTGTGTGAATGTGAGATAGAGCGTACACCTTATTCACCACAGTTTTGACGTATGACGATGGACAAGGTGAGGATGAAGAGGGTAGCCTTCCACATCTTGGTGGATTCGGTAGTAAATTACCACCGGGCATTTTGCCACACGGATTACCACAAGTCAAAGAAGTTCAACCAGCTGTTACTGCATTAGAACAGGAACAAGCCAAACAGGAAGTTAAAGAAGGTATGAAAATAAATACCTATAAGACTATATATTATGTGAAATGTTTTGTAATGTTTAGTAAGGGAATTGAGTGAAGAAGAAAAACAGATGATTATATTATCGGAAGACTTTCAACATTTCATAGATAGAACTTCAAGAATTATGGAAAGAGTGCTATGTGAAAGTATAGATTATTATACGGATTATAGTGGTGGGCCAGGCGAAGAAGGATTGTAATTAATAATTTATTTATTAAATTTTAAAATCAAAATAATGTAAACAATTGATCTTTTTATAGAGACGAGAAATCTCATCAACGTATTTCATTGAATCGATCATTTTTCGATGAACGATGGACACGAAATCGTTGTGTAACATCATTAGATTGGTCACCACAATATCCAGAATTGTTGTTGGCATCTTATAATAATAATGAAGATTCACCGAACGATCCTGATGGTGTCGTTTTAATTTGGAATACTAAATTTAAGAAAACAACACCTGAATATATATTTCATTGTCAGAGTGCTGTATTATCAGCCAAATTTGCACGATTTCATCCCAATTTAATATTAGGTGGTACATATTCTGGACAGATAGTCTTGTGGGATAATCGTGTACAAAAACGAACACCGATACAAAGGACACCGTTATCGGCTGCAGCACATACTGTAAGTTTTAATAAAATAACACTGAAACTGTTTATATATTTTTTATTTTTGTTTATTTGCAGCATCCCGTTTATTGTATGAGCGTTGTAGGCACACAAAATGCTCATAATCTTATTAGTATTTCAACTGATGGTAGATTATGTTCTTGGTCGTTGGATATGTTAGGTCAACCTCAAGAAACTTTAGATCTTCATCGAATGCAATCAAAACCAGTGGCTGTGACCTGTTTAGATTTTCCACATTCCGATGTTAATAATTTTGTAGTGGGTAGTGAAGAAGGTGCTGCATATTCAGCATGTCGTCATGGTGCCAAAGCAGGCATTGCCGATACATATGATAGTCATCAAGGTCCAATAACTGGTATTAGTGTAAATGCTGTACAAGGTGGCATTGATTTTTCACATATGTTCCTAACATCATCAATTGATTGGACTATTAAATTGTGGAGTCTAAAAGTAAGAGAAAAAACAGTATCATAAAATTCCTCCTCTAAACATTTTTTTTTTTTTAAATAGGATTCGAAACCTATTTATTCATTTGAAGATAATGGTGATTATGTGTTGGATGTGAAATGGTCACCAGCACATCCAGCATTATTTGCAGCTGTTGATGGTAGCGGTAGATTAGATTTGTGGAATTTAAATCAAGATACAGAAGTGCCGGCAGCTAGTATAACAGTTGATGGTAGTCCAGCTTTAAATAGAGTGTCTTGGACACCATCAGGACTTCATGTTACTGTTGGTGATAATCAAGGCAGACTTTATGTGTATGATGTAGCGGAGGTAATGACTAATTATTTATCAAATCATTTAATACATATTATTATTGAGAATTTTTCACTTGATGTGGCGGTGTTTTTTTGGTACCGTTCACCGTGAGTATACCATACTCCTAGAGTGATCTATTACTTATAGTTCTCATAAAACTTTCCTTATGATGTGCGCTGTTCCCAATATCACCGATTTCTGCAGAACTTTCAGATTATTATTACCAGGGATATCTTTAATCGTCTTGACCGTAGCTGTCGATACTAGTCCCGTAGCTCCCACAACAATAGGTACATACCACTTTTGTTTTGGTGTTCCACATTCGGTGGATTTCTTTATACTTCATATATTTTTTCGCCTCTTTTTGCGTTAAGTTATAGTCCGATGGAATAATTACTATGTCTGGCTTGTTAGCACCAATTTGTCTGTCGGTCTGAACCTGCGGGTCCCATAGGATTGTCACTTCCGGTGTGTCGGTAACTGGTTCGGGGTTATGTTTGTACCATCTGTCTACAACTGCTACCCCATAATGTTCACATACATTCCAGTATAGGTGAGCAGTCACAGTATTATGTCTATCGAGGTATCCTTTTTTTGCCAGAATTGGGCATGCTGATACAATGTGATGGATTGTCTCTATTTGGTCTTTACACAATCTGCATGTTGCGTCGTTAGAAGTTTCCAAGATTTTTGTTTTATATAATAGTTTGTGGCTATAGCCTGGTCCTGACTTGCAATAATAAGAGCCTTAGGTTTCCCTTTGATGTCGCCACTTCTCAACCAGTCCCACGACATCTCACTATGTATGTTTTGTTTCTTTGCCTCTCTCAGTATTTGCCCATCCACCTGTTCTTAAGTTGTTCGAGGCATTTTCTCTTCACCCTGCTTTTAATTTCTCTAACCCTTTCCGTTATTGTCTTTGTTAAGTTCGTGTTTTCTAATCTGTCTTGTTCTTCGGTCTTACTGAGTATTTCTTGGATCTTTTTCTGTCTATGAGTGGTACACTATTCTTATAAATCTGTCGTCTTTATGCTTTATGTAGTTTGCCAATGCAATTGTTGCCGTATTATGGCTAAGCTCTAGCTGTGTAAGACCTCTCCCACAGATCGGGGTAGATAGAGCCTATCTATATCAGGCTAGTTTCAGCACACTTGTCCGCACCGAACCTCATTCTTATACCGGGTGTCTCAGCTAAGAGGGCAAGTTGACGTAGCGGCTTTATTAATGGAGAAATTGGTCCACAAGTTTCAGAACGTATACAGGGCCAGTCGGACTATATTGGAGTGGTCAAAAAGTCCGTGAAGCTAATTCAGAACTGGGGGAAATTGCCAGTGACTTTGGAAATCGGTGTGTTAATGGTAGACACCATTGCCAGATTAGCATTCTCGGGAAAGAATTACGTATGACTGTAATGTGGTTGTTGGAAAATTTGGGCGGGATTTCCCAAAAAACGGTAAGGAAAAATGGGAATTAGAGAGGTCTACAACAATGTTGTCGTAAACACTCGTAGTATCTGCATAGACAAGGTCCGTTTTACTACTGTTAATACAGCAAAAATGCCGACAATCGGTTTGCTGTTTCCTGGTATTGGTTTGTTTAGTTAGTGTTTTTCTACTGTTTGTGTGTTATTTCATTTAAAACAACGACATCAATACGTCACTAAACAAATTGCAGACTGATTGTCGGCATTTTTGCTGTATTAGCAGTAGTAAAACTGCACTTGTGAATGTAGATATTACGAGTGTTTACTACGACATTGTTGTACATACACCTCCCTAATTCCCATTTTTCCTTACCGTTTTTTGGGAAACCCCGACCAAAGTTACCAACAACCAAATTACAGTCATACGTAATTCTTTCCAGAGAATTCTAATCTGGCAATGGTGTCTACCATTAACACACCGATTTCCAAAGTCACTGGCAATTTCCCCTAGTTCTGAATTAGCTTCACGGACTTTTTGACCACGCCAATATAGTCCGACTGGCCCTGTATACGTTCTGAAACTTGTGGACCAATTTCTCCATTCATAAAGCCGCTACGTCAACTTGCCCTCTTAGCTGAGACAGATGGTATAATCACTGAACTACTTTACTACTTTAACTGGTTTTTCCAAGTTCAGAGTCACTTCTTGCTACGAGCTTTAGATCATCCACATATAACAGGTGATTGATTTTCGTGCTCCTACTGCTGATCTGATACCCAGTGTTGGTGTTGTTCAGTAGTGAGCTTAGTGCTATCAGTGCTAGCAAAACAAAAGGGGTGGACAAGGAGTTTCCCTGAAAAATACCTTTTTTGAACGATATATCATTTATTCTTATGTCTTTGACCCTAATTGGTAGGATGAGATCTATTTTCCAACTAGGCATGTGTCTTCCGATAAATTCAATTACTGTGTTTGAAGTCTTATAGATCTTTAGGGACTGTAGTAGCCAGCTGTGCGGGACGCTATCAAAGGCTTTTCTGTAGTCAATCCATGCTATGTTCATGTTTTTCTTTTGTGAGCCATTCAGGGATGGCTTCCTCGTCCGCAATCAGCTTGTTGTTTGCGCCCGCCAGGTACTTGTGTACGGAAGGGAACCTTTTTAGCCAGAAGTTTTGGATACAGTCGGGTCCGAGCGTTTTCCAACTTGCGGTGTCTGCGACGGTAGCGCTTACTTCACTCTCCGTTATATCTGCCCACTCCATCTCGGGGACACCAGCATACCTCTCGAACTCTGCGCTTTGTTGTTATAATGGTCCCCCTCCTCCTATACATTTCTCCAAGTCTTCTACTTCTTTTTCTGATGGGCCCTCTGCGACACACTTTGTTTTTTTGTAGAACTTCTTTATAGAATCTTCCAGGGTTTTCCTTAACTTGTTTATTTTGCCTGTAGTAGTTATTATAATTATAATTATTTTTATTATTATTATTATTATAGAATTTCGCTCATCCAAGACATGACGAATGGAACAAATTTTTATATACAACACAAGAACTGAGAAATAATCAAGTAGATGAAGAATTAGAAAAGTTAAATTATTCAGTCTCCAATACTCCATTATCTAGTATGAGCTCTATAACTACAACATCTCTGCGATAATTAATTTAATTAAGTAGTATAATAATCAAATAGATCAATAACTAATTTATTTAAAAAAAAGTTGAAAAAAAAACACAAGTTAATACAAAGAGCCTTAGCAATTTTTTTTATATTGGTATGGGATATTGAAGATCAAAGTAATGCTCAGCTCTGTTTAAAAAAAAACGAAATTGTGGAATTTTTGGATGAGTCTTCTAATGATTAATATCATGTTTGTTTTATTTTTTTTTAATTATTATTTTCGGCCATTTATAGCTATTCTATGTGCTTTAAAGAATATATATTATAGCAATTCAATTGCAATCAATATCTAATCTAAGTAATACTGTTATTAAAATACTTAATTTTTGTTAATATTAATTAAATTTGCATGTAAATAGCTAACTTATTTTATTTTACCATATTTTTTTCCCAATTAAGCTGAAATTTTTTTATGTTGTTATTTCCTATAAAGGAGTAAACACATCACAGCGTAACGTATCCAGCCCGGCGCGTAGCGTATCAGGCCGGTTAGGATTCTCTTATGGACTTGTGTACTAGTGCGCACACCAGCACGTACCGGCTCCGAACAGACATTTCCCATAAGACACATGCATTCTGTTTGGTCGGTGTCGGTACGTGCTGGATACGTTACGCTGTGATGTGTTTACTCCTTAATATGCAGTTTGTAAAACAAAAAGATAGTCCTTATTGCTTGTTTTTTCCTTTGTTAATAATGTCGTTTGGAGTTAATTGTGGTTATTCAAAATTTCGTATTCTGTATACATTTTTTTTGTGATTATTATTAAATCATATTTGTGAATAATAAATTTATTAATCTGAGTACTGTGCAGTCACATAATATTCGACATACATTTGTTTATCATCGGAGTTAATGACTAATTGTAAACCAAGTAATCCAGATTCACCGGTTGATATTGCAACTTTTTCAGCAAAATTCATCACTTTCAACACTTGTCTGATATTAGAAAATGCATAAAATGCTTCTGTTTTCTTTTTACAATGATATACAGAAATTGATTCAGAATGTTTGGATATATTTACTTCAGATTCACCCTAGAATTTTTAATTTTATTTTTTTGTTTAATTGAAATCAAATTTTCTTTATAATATTTAATGAAGAAACGTACAGCAATACCTGTTGATATTAGACTGAAATATGGTAAATCTGGACTAATAGAAATTTTAATTTCATCAGCTGAATTATCTAGTCTTTGTAGTAATTCTGTGAAGATATTTGCATTAATTACCAGTTTATTTAAATTGCATTCTTCAGCTAAACTAACTTCGGGATAATCATCAATGTTTAATGTTCGAATTTCACAATCTATAGTGATGTTATCTTCATTATGAGTCATTCTGTATGTGAACAAAGTTATGTAATTGAAATTATGCGTCGTTTTAGGTCTTTACAGTCAACCCCCCGATTCTGCGCCCTCATTGGTCTCGATTGAAAACTTGCGCTAAGACAGGGGTGGCGGTGAATTGAACATATGTACCATCATATGATCTTTATCACTTTTGTTCTTACGATTAGTGTCCCTATTAACGTAAAGATATCTGGGAGATCAGGATCTGCGGATCCACTTGTAGGGACACTTAGGTCGTTTTCATACACACCGGCCACTGGCAATCGAAGGCAATGTTTCCTTATGAACCTTTTCACACACCGTCGCCAGCGAGGAGTCAGTGTGTGTTTTATTACTGATTGTGAGAAAATCAACGTGATCGCCGACGGTGGCAATGCCGGTGTGTATGAAAACGGCCTTACGGTTTCAGAGGCCTCAGGGGGGTTATTCTCGAATCGAGAGGACAATCATATCGTGAGAGACAAGGTGGGGCAAATGCAATTTTTTCTTAACATCCAAGGAGAAGGATTTTGAAAATCCTATCAACGAAGCTCAGAGGCGGGGCTAAATTTTCTAAAACCACCCTTGAATTTGTTTATTTTCGGTGAATTTCTAAAGTTTGGGAAAAACACAAAAAATTCCTACATTCCAAGTAGTTAAACAGAATTACCCTTTTGTTATTGAATTTCAGGTACAAGGGTCTTAAGACGATTTTATGACAACCTAGAGAGAGAAACTATAATAAATGTTTCTTTTCGGTGAATTTCTAAAGTTTGGGAAAAAATTCCTAGATTCATTAAGCTTTTAAATGTTTACATAACGATTTCTATAGTGTTTTACAGCCACCATAAGTTCTTTTATGACCAAGATGTGTGCCGGTTTTCTGTTCCACTTGAGAAAGACCAACTGAACAAAGTTCTCTCGATTTTGGCAAATTTTAAAGAGTAGGGACATTTTTCGAATATGCAACACGCCCTCACAACAAACGAGAACAATGGTCACTCCTTCTACTTTTACAAAATTTCATGCGGTGTGAACGTTCACTTCTCTCGATCTCGAGAATAGCCCCCCAGGCGAAGGCGGCGA